>OMKZ01027821.1:18003-30882 GCA_900302535.1 Neoniphon sammara
AAAAAAAAAAAAAAAAAAGAGGGGGGGGATGGGGACTGTGTGGAGCGGAATCCACTCCTCATTCAACAAACGATGGCGAAATGTGGTGAATGGAAACAGAATGAGAGATGAAGATGCATAATGCAGGCTGGTGGAACGAGAAGAGATGCTGTCCACGGGTGGCCTCATGCAAACTCTAAACTACTTGTGGAGGGGGAAAAAAATAATCAAATTTGTGGCTCCAGTGGTGCTTGAAAACAGCACCCTGAAACTCTGCTGTTCTCATGCTCCTTCACCTGGAACAGCATTATAGCAGGCAGCAAACTGAAGCCAGGACACACACACACACACACACACACACACATACGCACACACACACACACAGAAAAAAACAAAAAAACAAAACGTGGACACCTCACTCCCTCATGCAAGGTGACCGCATTCTTTTAGAAATCAAATGCAAACATCAGCCTGTGCTATTACATGCAGGCTACGATGGCCTCCATTATCTCAAGTGACATTATTAAACAATTAAATGCTTTTTGAATTGCTTGAAAACAAGTATGCAAAGCGAGCCCAAACAAAACTTACTGCATTTTCACTGAGCAAAAACTTCCAGACTCTGCCAATTGCCCACTGCACCACATCAGTTTGCAGCCCCAATACTCTCACATCAGTTTCCGCTCAGTGCATTTGAGTCTGTCACCGAGCAAGCCATCAGAAGTCATGAATATATAACTACTCTGTACTGGAATACGCAGTGACAGAACAATGCAGCAACCCCTCTTTTTCCAGCAAATACAACAAATTACATCTTCTGCCATACAGGATGTATGGGCTCCAATCCAAAATCCAAATGCTGTTGTTATCCAAATGCTACTTGAAACACATTGCCGCCAATTGCTCAAATATAAGGATAATTCCCTGGCCAAAAGCATATCAGTATTTGGTGAGCAAAGGTTTTAAAATAGCTTGTATCTAATTTTTGTTCCAAATGAGTTTTACTGTCCACCTGTCCGCATCTATTCTGTAAGCCAGGTGCCACTTTCTTTTCAAATGATGGCTATCATAATGGCACATATTTCATTTTGTAGCACAGGCCTTGATTTCATATAATCTATCGAGCTGTTTGTGGAGCATGGGCCAAATACAAATCTTCACAATATTAGAGAAGCCTGACTTTGTGTTGGAGAGGTCCACAGCGCAAATAACTCATTGACTTTGCTGCTTTCTCGTGCTCGTGCATTCTTGTTAATGTATGCACCGTGGCTCGAATTAATAACATCTGGTCAATGCACGGTGCTGCATGTGAATGCATTTTCATAACGCTCAAATAAATTGCCGCTGCTACTGCTAATACTGCTAATGCTACTAACAACACTATTACAGGTACTGCTGATACTGGCACCGCTACTAGTGCTCCCACTGCACTATTAATGACCTAACTCAAGGATTTTTGTCTGTCACTCAAGGTTATTAAAATGTAAAGCAGTGCAACAAGTGGCTCTGCATTCTGATTTCAGAGCCTAGATAGATAGATAGATAGATAGATAGATAGATAGATCACAGTTTAAAAAAAAAAGCTTTAATCCTATAGTAGATGTTGCTCTTTTCAAGTGTCGCTACAGGTTGGCTAGCAATGATAGTACTAATGGTACATGAAAGGGACAGAATCACTGTCAGTTACAGAGGCCATTTACTGTAGTCGGAGTTCAACTGGCAGAGAAGGAAACAGAAGAGGCTGGGGCTGCAGAAGGAACAGCTAGTGAAGCCCGCCTGAAATTTCTACCAAGCTGCGGGGGAATTTCATTTCACAGCCTGAGGGGAGCCCGTCAGAAGTGAATTATCCCCGGCCACTTGCAACGAACATCCACCCCAGAAGTGAGACCCTCTTTTCAGGCCCGCTTTGTGAGACAGGACCCCAACGGTCAGAGCATGAAACCCAATCTACCTGCTAGCATGGGAGCCCTGACCAGAGACCAGAGCCCTCTGGTAGTATTTATAAAAACCTCAGATTCCTCACAAGCCTCAAACAAACCGAATCAGTCAGTGCCTGAACGTAGTCATGGATACTCAAGCTTAAATTAAAACAGGAAAAATTTTTTAAAAAAAGGTGACAGGTTGAAAAATTAAAAAAAAGCAATGTGCATATTGTTTCCATGGACACTTCCATGAACACATTTACAAAATGAGTGAGTAGGTAGACAGCTGTCTTGAGGAAATATCAAACTCAAATTTCTTCACAAGCAGAAGAAACTGGAGCTCAAAAGCATGTATGCTAAGTCCATTAATATTTTTATAGTCTAAGGAAGCCTTCCCAGTCCAATATGTGTCTGTGAAACTGCGGGGACGGAGGAATGAGAAAGAGCAAAGGCAAAGGGTGGAGAGTGGGGGATGCGGGGAGGGGGTGAGCGGCACTGGGAGGGAGCGGGGGAAGCAAAAGCCCCCTCAGAGGCCTATATACCCAATGGACCTTTTCAATTCAGCCTGTCCAGAATAGAAAGAGAGATAGCGACAGGGGGAGAGGGAAAAAAAGAGATGTAAACTCCCCCTGAAACACTGTCAAATAAAGGGAAGACAGGAATGAGAATAATAGTGATAAATGTCAGCGAGGTGTAGCTGCCTCTGTGGCTTTGGAGGTTCATGGTTATGCAGTGAAATATATTGTATATGGTGGCCACAGGAGAGACGGAGGCTGCATAAAGAGAGAAATCCCTCAAAATATAGGCTGTTTGAGATCAAGCTGGAGTAGAGGAGGTTGTGTTCATGGTCTGTGCGCTAGATGAGAAAATGAACATGGTTAATAAACGCTATCTACAATGCCAGCCGACAACAACAACAATAAAGATAGCACTTCAATTAATTTTTGGAGTTTGTAGCAGATGAGAGCGTACAGTACAATAGTCTATTGAGCTCTTTTTGGAATGCTACATGTGCTGGTGATCATCATAGTGGCACCATAAAATACAGCTTTCAGTAATGAAGAAAATAATCTTTATTTTCACATGAAAACCTATGTACTTACAGCATAATGCGGCAAGTTTTTGACAGATTTCATGAGTGCAATCCTTGTGAAACTGATTCAACATCAAATTTCACTTTAAGTAAGAAACAAAGTAAGAGAGAAAAATGCCAAATCTGGAACAGTTGTCTTTTTGTGCTTTATTTATTTTTGTTTTAATTTTTTTATTTATTTCATTTTTTTTCCTACCTGTGACAGCAGCAATAGATTCTCGCTGTGTGTGAGTGCTGCCTCCACCCTCTGTGGGATATATAAATATCCTTCTGCACAAAGTTCCTCTTCTCGGGAGCCCACAGCCACCAGCACCCAACATTAACTTGTCAATATGACATTCAAAACAACACCAATTTTACATTTGATTAAACTTTAATGCAAGCTAGCTGGGAATATATATGTTTGTGTGTGCTGTGTGTGTGTGTGTGTGTGTGTGTGTGTGTGTGTGAACCAACATCCTGTATTTCAAACATGTTGAAGTGTTTCCTACATGAAGGCTGCAATGAAAGGCTTGTGATCCAATCAAACTGTCCAGAGCATTCCTCATGTCGCTATCATTTCTTGCGGAATACTAAACCAATACTTTTGATTTATGGCGTGTCATCTGACATTCATTTAGAGCGCCCTGACAGAGCCGAATAAAAACAGAAGAAATACTAAAATGGGACTGTAAAAATAAGCCCTCTGTTTTAAAGGTTGTCTTGGTGATGAGGTGTGATGGATAACGCTTCTGGTACGAAGCATTTTTTCATTTAAGAGTAAGCATTAATCATTAAACACATCTCACTCTTTGGCATGCACAAATTGTTCTCAGGCACATACTGTAAGGCCATCAAATACTTCACTGAGCACGTCCAGTACACTTTGTACAGTAGCCACTGACATTAAACGGGATACAAAAACGCCCAGAATCTTTGAGGGAGAATGTGGCCTATTTCTCTCTGCAGGTGATGTACCATAAAATTCACTTAAGAAATGAACCCTGAGGCAATACAGTGTTAAACTCAGCTTCTTTTTGTTGCTTCACTATGAAAATAAAATGTAATCATTGCCAAACACAGCCATTAAAATCTAATGTGTGTGTGTTTTTTTGCAGGAGTGTCTGGTGTTCTCTGTTTTCAGCTTTCACAATATAATTACAGTAAGACATATTTACTAAAGAAACAGGTGTTCGCCACTGCAATATCAAATTTCTGTGTTCTTTCCACTGAACAAGAAAAGCAGTCTGGAAATCTAATTTTCATTCATTTTATTCTCCTGGAACACGCGGAAAAAAAGAAAAGATTTGCCAATTAGATTTCGAATAACTTGCGGTGCCTGAATTAAAACCCACTTTTAATATGCATCAGATTCCTTTTTAAAATGAATCATTTATTCTTCATCCTTTTCTAACGCGGCACACAGAGAAAGGGCTGAGTACTATTAATTATACAATTATAATGAACGAAGGCACAAACCGAAGGCTTTTGGCTTGTGTGTATCAAACCCGAGAAGGGGATCAAATTTCCGATTAGCTTAACCGTGTTCTGCAGCATTCATCAGCTAAAATATTCAACTCCCACACACTCTTGTTGCTTTCTCTCCTAGGCTGGTTTTGTTCCCTCTTTAAGTCACGCATACTGTCACACACATGGCTACATGCACACGGGGACGGAGAGAATATTTTAGTCGATCAAGTTGTTTTTTTCATCTAAACACTGCCTTGAATTTGGACACAGGGACATGCCAGAAGAGTTCTGGTGGGCTGCTTTACTTACACTGTGCTTATACAAAGCCTTTACTGCCACTTCAAGAAAAATGTTTACTTGGTAGGGTGGTCCGAAGCTTCTGCACAGAGCTGTAGTGAGGAAGCACAAATCCACTGACTCATTATTCAACATTCTGCCGCTTGAAATTGTTCTCTCTCCCTGCTTCATGAAAAAAGCAAGTAAAATACAGTTCAAGCAGCACTACTGTATTCAGGCTTTGTCTGCATTCATGAACGGGGAATATTTGGAAAGAGCTGCTGTAGACTTTGTAAGGTTTTAGGCTCACATAAGAGACATTCAGTGCAGCAGATAAATCTGATCTTTTAATAATATGCTGTGGCGAGATGACAGAGACACTAGACAGGCTAGTTAAAAGTCAATTTGTCTGGCAGGGCTAGTGGTGAATATAAAGAAAAGGGGGAAGGATGCTGCATGTAGAGGGTACAACAGTGTCAGGAGGGGAAGATCCCATTTTAATATTTGCTCCACAACACTCTCCTCATTGCCTTGTGGGTAACACGGCGAAGTCAGTGCGTAAGCCTCAGCTCAAGCAGCAGCATATCAATTCCCTGACAACAAAATCTCATCTTGGAGTTAATGAAATGCACCATGCCAACAATTGTCTAATCAAAACTAAATACTTTTCTACAGTGCAGCATCATTACAGTCCATCAGCTGAAGTGGGCTCCATCATGTAATGGATCCCTAATGATGGTAGTTATCATTGCCGGTGACCTCAGACCTTTTTGCATCAGTTCCCCAGTAAGCTGCACTAACTATACATATTTGTCTCATTCAGAGTAAACATATCTAAATAGCACCTCCTCCTCCTTTTGCTAAAAGCTACACTCAATTTTCCTCACATCAAATGTCGCCCACAGGAGACATAAACCACCAGGGATGACCCTCGGAGCTGCCTGCTGGACAGGTAACTCATCCACACACCAGGGGGCAGCAGACACTGAGCCCTGGGGCAGTGACGCTGATGTTTGTGCAGATAAACCCATCCCTCCCCCCATCAGACTCTCCCGGCGATCTGTGGGTGACATCATGTGACCGTCTGGGCCTGCCCTTGCACCTGCAGGTGCTATGACAGTGGGAGCGCCTGTCCTCCTCCAAAGTCCTTAAAGAGCCACAAAACCCGGATCCTTCAGCGCCGCCACTGTTGGCATGGCAACGGAACCTGGAGAACACACAAGAGCCATTGACCGGAGGGGCCTGGTATGTCAGATCAATGGCATTCTATCACAACCTAGGCTGCAGCCCCCTTCCACCACCCAGAGGAAACTAAAGGTTAAGTCCTGGCTCTGTGAGATGCAGAGGGTGAAAGCGTCAGTATTTTAGCTCAATATTAGACCACGCGCTCCCCAATCAGGTCAGTGGCAAATAAGGACAACACAGCCAGATGTCTAATTTGCCATAACAGCAGAGCCAGATCTGTGCCAGCATCTTATGAAAAGTAGCGCAAAGAACCAAGAGGAGGGTGTTTCGCTCTAATGTCTACAGCAGGCACACATGAGACCTTTTAAAAAGAAGTACAAACGATGATGCTTTTATGCATATAGGCAAGCAATCAGACACACGCATATGCATGCTCACATGTATAAGTAAGTATACACACATGCATATGCACATACTCGGTCTCTTAGGAACATGTATAAATTCACAGACTCCTCTTTATTTGTGATAATTATTATGGTGGTGAAGCAGTGCTGCGGAGGCTGCATGAGAGAAGTACACATGATTGCCTCGCACCTCGCAGTCTTGATGCAGTGTCCTGCAGCTCAAGAGGGGTGAAGGGTGGTGACGGAGTCGTCTGTGCACCTCCTACCTTCTTAAGAGTCCTGCAGAGATCCTGGCAGTTGATTCACACACTCATAATAACGTTAAAGACTCCCACACTGGCTTCACTTGCACATTAAGAAAATCATATGTTAGCCTGTCTTGCTTCTTGTGAGCACCTTTTACTAAGGCTGGTTTCCATGTCTTCTGAAGACTACAATTTCCAGTGATTCAGTTGAGTTGATTTTATATACAGAAACAATTCTTTGGTCCCACGATTTTTACATGTCAAAGCAAATTTAAGGTTGATTATACAAATGGTTGCTTTCTGCCAGTTATTACAATAAAACAATAAGAGGCCGATTAATCATTAGGCAATTCTGGCTGCTCATTAAAATGGTCAATTTGCATTCACTTTGAATGATGCCCTATCACTGTGAAAACACTCTGTAATTACATTACAGAATATTATTACTTATTGGATTAATTTTGAAGAGAAAAATATTAATTTAAAATCATCTCGAGAATAATGACAAAACTAGAAATGATAATATGATGATAAGGGTTCATATTACAGCAAATTAAAAAATGCAATAGATTTTGAAGTTAATCAACTAACATTGCCAATCTAGTCATTGTCAATCTATGTCAGAAATCTTAGAATTTAACTGCCACATAAAGTTTTAACGATCACAAGTCAATTAACAGTAACTACAACACAGATGCAGTTTTTAGCCAAACCTCCAGAGTCTCTTTAGCAAGGTTAGTAAACATTTTACATTCACAAAACCCTAAATGCCTATCATGGGTGCTAGGAACTGCACCCATGGACCCAATTGGCCATTTTCAACCCACTAGAGTGGCATTTTACAGTCTCTCAGCACTATATCAGCGCCTCTTCCCCAACACATGCAGCTCCCAGTCAGGAGTGCATTTAAGTATTAAGCAGAATTTAGCCCCCTCTCATACACCAGTTAATGAGCTCAGCGCTAAATTACTACCAGAGCAATTACACTCACATCAGCCCCATTCCCTGCCACACCATATCCCCGACATGCACAATGCAAATTCAGACAGGCTGTTCCATAAATCAACTTGTATATTTGTAGAAATCTGATCATGTCTGTTGAAAAAAAATATAAAGAACAATCTGACCTGTACACATAATACACACATACATCAACAGCCCTACAGCAGCAGAATTTCTCATTGATCAGCAGTAAGAGAGTGTGATGCGAGCAGCTTCTTGGCAGAGGAGAAATTATAAAGCATTTTGTAACGGAAAAACTGCCTCTACACACCCAGGGGCCCATGTGCAGAAATGAGACATTGATCCATAATTGGAAGCACTCAGTCATGAAATCTGAAGACTAATTAAAGAAAGAGAGCTTTAATGGCATGCATTTACATATTCAACATAGCGATCCAATGTTGCTTACTGACTACAGCTCCGAGAGAGATGGGGGATTGATCTTGAAGCAGGGAAGAGTCAGACCACATAATGATAGACTGCGGGGTGATTGAAAAGACGACATCTGTATGAGCAGCTCTCAAAACATGACGAAGATGCATTTAATGTATTCGCCGTCACCGACAGAAACCTCGACTGTAAAATCACACGCAGATATGCCTCAAGGTCTTTTTAATGGCAGTAAATTACAAATACGGTCTTGACACAAACTGCATGGCACTCAGTCATCACTTTACTAAGGAGCTGCTTTTCAGGGTGACCTCCACCAACCGCTAACAGCTTCTGACGGCTCAGTATCACTGCGGGTTATCACACGTGCATCGCTCCAACAACACAAATGACCCTCAGAGAACTGTATGAAGACTGTTTATGTGTGTGTGTGAATGCATTACTTTGTGTTTGTGTGTATTTGCACTTGCTCTGGGTCCTGGTGGGAGGGGGTGACATGTACAAAGTGTGACGTCTCATCTGGAGGTGAGAACATGCCTGTTGGGCCTGCAGGGGTGACACGCTCAGGGTCCCGCGACTGATACCCCTGTGGCCCTCGGAGCTGCATACTGCCTGATTACATGTCAGGCCTGGTAAAGACCCGCTAAACAGGCGCCGGGCTGCAGTGGAGCACCTCTTAGCGTCTCCGTTTTCACGACGTTTTATTGGCTGGACAGAGATCTACCTTCAGCCCGTTCACCCAGGAATGATAATAGAAGAGTGCTTGTCACTGCTGGCACACACAAGTACTCTACCGTAGACAAGAGGATCTGATTGGTGCCTCTTTGCTCCCTTTCATCGAAAACCACTTGCCACCTATTCCATTATTCTCACTCTGGTCCTCTTCTGGTTGATTGATTCTGCAAGCTTTTGACTGAAAGGAGAGCTACCGCTCTATGTTCAGTGTGCTGAGTTTTTCAATGTCCCAGCTCACAGCGGGAGAGTACGCCTCTTTCCTCTCTACACATGCAGCCCTTATTCTATTTTTTCTTTTTTTCCCCAAACTGTGTTTTTATACCTTCCTCAAGAGCCCAGTGCTTCTTTTAATTGGTTCATTTAAATATCTCTGCTGCCCAGGTTAGAGAAATGAGACAGCTCTGGTGCTAGAACGGGCGTCCCTTTAAGTGAAATAGGCTAAAGTATAAAAGCCAATCATCTGCAAGGCCAGGCCGAATTGAGGTTAATTGGAACCAACTGAAGGCCAAGGTTTTGTTTTCCGTTTCCAATACACAAATCTATGGACAAAAAAACCTGTGCAGAGGTTTTAGGTGAAATCTTGTTTGGGATATGGAATACAAGTGGAGGTATTTCACACTGCTCTGGTGTCACTGTTGTTCATCAGATACAGAACTGAATGAAACCCAGAGCACAATGAACATGAGCACTCATTCAACAGATACTACAAATGCGCAATTAGAAAGGAAACGACCAGTATGTTTGTCAGAATGCCTCTAGACATTTGCGTGTTTACTTCTCAGCCCTCTTTCCCTCCCCAGCCGAGTGCTACCTGCAGCGAACGCAGCACATCTTAGTCACTTTATTCCAAAACAACAATTTTGCTCTCACCACAGGTCTAATTTAAACAAAATTGTGTTTGTCTTTTCCGAAAACATAAGGAAATGCCTGCTAAGGGATGTGGCCATAAATCTGTTTATGGGCAGAATGCATGAGTAATAAATCCAGGCAGGCTTTTGCCGGCCATGCTGTGTTTATTTATGCCCTTTTGTTTTATACTGCAGCATTTTGGAAACAAAACGAATGGCTCCTGATCCTTCACACAGGGAGGATCCAGAGGTAGAGGGAACTTGGCCTGTCCCATCTCTTTTGTTTAATTAGATAAAACACTGCATTATTTACATACTCCATGCATTTTAGAGGAAAAATAACTGATGAGATTGAGATATTGAAGTGGAATTTATAACTAATAATCTATTGGGATTATGTTAGTGATTTGTATTTCGTGTAGGTAATGAGGAATCTGTTAATACTGCTCATACGGTCACTAGCATCGGAGAATACTATTTTTAAAATGTTAGCTCTAAGTCAAGCTAACATGCACAAAACAAGACCAGGCGAACGTAGCTGAAGCCAGACTGCCACTTCAGCTTTAAATCCCTGAAACTGAACAATTTCCATTCTGCTATTTTGTTCTTAGCGAGCATGTTCATGTGTGATCTTACCATCACAAAATTCCAAAAGATCACGCATGACCCAGAGGCGACATTTGTCTGTTGGTCTGGTCACTTTAGCCCACTCAACAGCTTTCTGCAGTTTACTCACCTCCCTGCAGCCCAACAGCAGTTGTTGCGCATGGTCCAGCTGTGGGAGCTGGAAGCCATCTTCCCCTGGACCAGCGTTTTATAGAAGCTTTTCAATGGACCTTTTTCACAGCAGCCATTTTGACATGAAATAGTAGGTAAACACAGGTGTTACTAATCATGCTACTAATCATCAATAAAGGTTCTGTACCTAAATAGAACAGAGCCTTAATTAATGTGATTAGTATATTGTGTATTTGTCTATTAGTGTATTTGGATTGTAGTCTGAGTGTTTGTTTGGCTTGTCTCTGACTGCAGTACCCTGACAATTAGCTAACTAGCTAGCCTAAGTACAAATACAAATGCTAAAAACGATAGCTCAAGATGGTAAACTGTATATGGCTGCAGCTGAGGAAGCTGTAAATTCTGTCACCCATAGTTGAGTACATACAAGCAAACACGCACACCAAACAATAAACTAAATGAAATTACAACTTACCGCTCATGTGCCCAGTTAGCTAGTGAAATACTGTTCAAGGCACAAGCTTTACCTGGACTTTTTCGCATGTGCGTTTTAACAGCTGGTTGTCACTCATGAACGGACAGGCTCAGGAACATTCAGTTTTCTTTTCTGCTCAGTCGGTCCAACCTTAAAAAATTCCTTATATTGTCGCAGGTGTAACTGTTGAGAGCTCATGTATATAAGCCTGCAATGCTATTTAAACATTACTACACCCAGTACTAGTAGTGCTCTGTATGACAAGACAATCCATTTAACAAAGCATGTCATTTCTGATAAGCTGACAAAAATCTGCACCATCCCAGTCAAATGGAAAACAATCCTTTCAAACAAAGCATGGAACTGATGATAATCTGACAAGCCCAAATATGAGAAAAGGAAATGATACTGTAAATGTATTGACCTACATAAGCACCTTAACTGGTAACTGGTTATATGAGGCAAAGACTAATGTGTAAAGTTATTTGTTACTACAAAAACCCATCTTAGTAACACAACATTCCCCACACTGGTGGTCACATTCTAATCCTCTGGAGGATTAACCTCTAAGAGCAGGATATTCACTCGTAAAGCTTTATAAATCTGAAACACATGAACTCGCTGGGCCACATGCAAATCTCAATCTGTCTCTCCTCTGGCGCAAAGAGCTGGCTGGTATATATTTACCACATGGTGCTGCTCACAAGCGAATTCTGATGAAAAGCCTCCGCTTTGGCATGATTTGACCAAATCTGAGCTATCTCGCAATGCAATTGGTCCCTGCATCACTGACGAAGCTATTCAGAATGTGATGTGTAGCCAAGATGACATGTGAATGGTTTTAGATTTCCTTTTTTTTTTTTTCACTTTTACTTTAGCAAGAGTTACCTTGATGAATTCACCCCACCGTCACTTGATATCTGCCCCAATTACCTTCTGATTGGTGGACTGAGGAAAGTACAATGAGCCACGCTGGGGCATTACTTCCCCATATTGTTTCCTTGGCAGTGGAACAGAGGAGCAGCCTGACCAGTCAGATGTAATCTGGGCCGACTGCTGTAATCAGCTGGCTGTCCTGTGGAGACACTGAATATGCCACATCTCTGCTCCAGCCCTGATAAAGGAAACCAAGCCACATCCATTCTATTAAATCCCATTGAATGATCCTTTCTCATCATCCTTACATTATAGAACCTAATAACATTTTGTATCCGACGTTAGCTCCATCTTGATAAAAAATAAAAAAAGAGCGGCAGTAAAGCCCCATAACCTGTCTGGGCTGTCACATGCGAGCATTGATCTCACATCAACATTTCTATTAAGAGACAAGCACAAAAACTAAGCGGTGTAGACACATTTGTGTATTGGTAAATACTGCCAATGAGGCTCCAGTGAGTGTTTGCGGTAAACAGAGGCCACGGGGGATAGGGCTGATTCATTATTAAGGGTGTTAGTATTAAGACTGTCAAGTTAACATTCCTGTTTGCCCCTAATGTAATTGGGCCATTTCATTTCAGCCTTGATTTATGCAGCATTATAGAGCATTAAAGCCTAGAGCGCGTGGGCTCATTCTCACGATTGCTGCATGGCAAAGTAAGGTTGGAGGAAAAAATCCTGACACAGGCAAAAATCAAGATTGTTTAGTGCTTAATTTTAAATCAAGTATTAAATCAAAGCTACAGTCTATATATGTATCCATTGTCTGTGTACTGATTGATAAAGTTATCTTTAAGTGACTTTCTCACTTTTCTGGAATGCAATAAGCAGCAAAAAATGTCCAACCCTGGGACCTCAGGGCATGAGACAAACAATAAAAATCAGTTTAAAAATCAGGGGCAGCTTGAGGATTGTACAAATTACCTTGGGCACTTTTTTCTTCCAAAAAAACTTTGCAATAAATGTCACAAACCGAAAAACAATTATGTTTAGATAGATAGGGTGGAAAATTAAGATAATTTGTGAGGTCCTTGTCAAATCTCACCTCTTATTACACAGCTGTATGATTTCTTTCCCACTGGGGCCCAAGCTGTTCACTGACCAGAGCCTTAAAAACCTGCTTCAGAGGAAAAGTCATATATCTTTAAAATGAAATGAATGCGCTTTAAAATTTAATGACATTTTCCCCAAGTCTATGCAGA
>OMKZ01027822.1:0-14540 GCA_900302535.1 Neoniphon sammara
TTCTGCAGGTCCATACTGGGGGCACGGCTGCTCAGCGGGCTGTTGACATTGTTCATGTACATCTCGATCTCCTCGGCGAGGTCACGGCGGGCGGTGGGCGTGCTGCTGCTGTCCTCCTCACACTCGCGCTCTGTCTCTGTCGCCATCAGGGACAGGGGATCAAACCCCGCCTCAATATCTGTCCTCCTCACAGTCCCGACACTGCAGCTGACGCTCCTCTCCACCAGGGGTTTCTGTTTGCTCTCCTCCATCCCTGTCTCCTCTTCCTCCACCCCATGCAGCCTGTCGGCAGCTAGGTGGTGCTGTCTAGCTGAGCTGAAGTTCGGGGCACCGAGCCTAGACATTCCCTGTGAGCCAGACAAGTCCAGAGACTTTGGCCTCGCTGTCTTTGGCAGAACTCCACATGGGACTGTGGTGTCACTAGATGGACTGGAATGCAGCCTGCTGCCATTACCTGTGAGAAAAGCATGTGTAATTTCCATACAGAATAACTGAAAAGAGGCAGTTTTTGGCACAGTCAAAATGCCTTCCTGAAGATGTCTCTATGAGAAGTACTGACCTGCACTGTAGTCTGTTGATGTGGAGTTTCTAATGCAAGGAGTGGTGCTGCTGACTGGAACTGAATCCTCAATCTCAGGTGCTAGAAGATTCAAATCACACAAAATTGTTAAAGGGTTAGTGTACACTGAAATCCCCTTTGTTGTGAACTGGAAATCGTTCTATTTAGGGATTTGGTCACTTCTGATAAAATCTTTAGCAGTACTTCACTCATGCATAAGACATTTTGCATTTATTATGGAAAGTCACAGCCTGTTGCTCCCCCAGTAGGTTCAGCTGATGAAATCCAATTGTTTCCTAACAGTCATATGTTGTTGATGTGGGAATTGCAACTGCTGCAGTTTCTGCCAACAAGCCCCCCAACTACACTCTCTCTGCACCAACTACTGAACAACTTTTGCAGAGAGATGAAGAAATGAAAAAACTGGCTGTTGTGTGGCTCTTTCAAATGTTGGTGTTTTTCTCAAAAGATTGCAGTCTTGTATTCTGTCTCAAAACATCAAGTTATATATGCAGTCAAGCTCTGGTGAAACACCACACACATTTGCCAAGATGAAGTAAGGACTATTGATCATAAGGCCTGCAACTATTGCAACAGACAGAGCCCATGGTCACTTGAAATAAATTTCTGAGCAACACGCCGACATAAATCAACACTGTCAAGCATGAAATCACCTGATTACGTAACAGGTTCAAATCCATCAACTGAATTTCTATCTCAAAAGCATCTAAATATAACAGCACATGGATAGGTTGAGAATACATTACGCCCACAGTGGGATATGATATCCCAGCTCTTAAAGAGAGAGAAATCATTTCACCGCCAATAAACTGTTATCCATTTTTGCCAGTGCATAAATGGCCAATAATTGGCAAGGATTAGATGCTAATTCAGAACTCACTGAATTGCCTCTGTCCCTTGTCGTCCACCAGTGGTGTGTTGTCACTGTCTCTGCTACCCATCCTCTCCTCCTCTTTGGACAGGGAATCATATCCTTGGTCTGACTGGCCACCTGAAAAAGAAAAACAATCTTTATTCCCCTAAAAACTCGAGTGTCATTTTCGTATATATTTTCTCTCTAGTTCTCTCTCTTTCTTCTCTCAGAAAGAGCTGAGTGAATCAAAATCCACCTCTTTAGTCTCCCAGGATCCTTTATGAGAGACAACTGATCTGAGAGTCTTTCTTCAACAGACCATGGTGACACTCCCTAAGGCTTACAGCATATAACACTCCCAGAATAGAAAAGCAGGAGCAGCAGCTCAGGAGTGGAATATAATCTTTGAAAAGATTATGCGTATATTCACAAGGTCAAACTCTTGCAGGAAATAGTACAAGCCTTCTCTACTGCCTTTTATTTTATTTTAATGGAATTTCCACTTTACTCAATCCTTTACTGTGGAGGAATAAGAAAGATGAGAGAGGGGATGAAAAAGGTTGTGAGCTACATTCAAATCCACAACACTGTAAATATAAAGTGTTAAGAGTCTTTGCCTGCTCGGGCAGCAGTGTACCCAAAGCTGTCTTTACTGTAATTTACTGGCAGTAGAGTAGACATACCAAGGCCCAAACTGGTTTGGAAATAAATGCTAAATGATGCAGCAGTGTGGAAATGATCCAGTTAAAATCCAGAAATGATCAATGGAAAAAAGTATCACAAAAAAAATTGCCCATTTACTACTTGATTACTATCTTGTTTACAGTACTTTACATTTACCTTATGAAAATACAAGCTGGACAGAACTCATGGATGTGAAAATACAGTTTGTCAGACAACATGGTTTTGAGGGATTGTTTCCTAGCAGGGACTTCCATTACTTCATGAGGGTGTCAGAGACACTGATATGAAAACACTAAACCCAGGCACAATGATATAATGATAAATCTGAGTAATACTGACAAAACTAAAGTAAGGCTTCATGTTAACTGCGATGGGTTATCTGGCTTGGGCTGTTTCCACGTCTCTCAAGTCAAAGCTGTTTTTCACACTGGCAAAAATGACTGGCAGCTTGTAACTTGTTTTGAAGGCAGGAAAATGAGCCCTGACATCTGCAACTGCTGACTGTGCACAGACGCTACCAGGAGTAATGGAAGGGAGATGGACAACCGAGACTTATGAAACACTCTTCTGGTGCTATCATCTGAGGTCAAATCAAATCAAACCCAAAGGAAAAAAAGGGGGGGGGTGAGCAGCCAAGAGACGAGAAGTGGGAGTGACAGAATGAAGTGATGTGAGTGAAATAATGGGCGGAAGAAAGGAATAGTGGTGCAGCTTTCTACCTGTGCTACATCCATCATCACTGGAGTCCATTTTGGTGAAGTCAGTGTCGAAGGAGGTGCGCTCTGCAGAGTCGTTAGCACTGTCCAGACTGCCATGGCTGACCGTGTCCAGATCACTGCCATCTGTGAGTGTACAAGAAAGTAAAATACATTGCAGTCGGCTACCAGGAACATTATGACAAGAGCCTGGCTAGTATATCAGCATTGCAAAAACATACTGAACGGGGTTGTAATCATATAATCAATAATTCAAGGATACATGGATGGTTTAAACACAGTGTAGCTTTCATCATGAGCTCATATTAATATAAATCTGAGAATTAAGCTTTCATTACATTTCCTTATTTTTATGTAAAAGGCTGTAGGTCTCATGTCAACTTCACAAATCACAAAATCATGACAATATATGTTCAATAATTATAGAGCCTTCGTCATACATATGTATATACATACATACATATGTATAGAGAGCGAGTTTAAATATATAGAGAGAGAGAGTTTAAGGATGTAATAGAAACAGGTGTTTTTACTAGACTTTTTCCAACAGGATGCCATTATGGTAATGGGAGTTTTTCTGGGTCACTGTGGGAACAGGGGACTGACATTAAGAGCAAACTGTGTACTGTGACAGGTCGGGACAAAAAGCTCTTTACTCAGTTTAATTAGAGTCATTAATGTGGGGTGGGAACAATAAGTGCTGGAGGAGGCTGGGATGAAGATAAACCTGCTTATGAGACCAGAAGTCTGGCAGAACAGACTTTTTCCACAACGTCAAACAAAAAAGTAGGGAAAATTAGAGAAAAAATGTTCACTTTATTATTACTATACCATTTATTTAATTCACTGTCTATCAGGGAGTCATAACTGGCTGAAAAGCTCACCTTCAAATTATCTTAAACAACCTAAAACCTTATTACTTTTTGGTTTATGGGAATATTATTTCCTGCTAACAGAAAGTATGAGGAGGTTTTTACTATATTTTTGGGATTAAATTTTGACTTCTATGTGTATAAGTTTCTGTATGAACCAGGGCATTAGCAATCTTACCTGAAAGTTGAGGATCTCTGAGTGGGGGCTGCTGCTTCCTCCCTACTTGCTTGAACTGCACCACACCCAGGATCACGTTCCTCAGCTTGCCCCACAAAAAGTAGCCTCCTCTGGTGGTGGAGGGCCAGGTGCTCTCCAACACAGCCTGCACCAGGAACATTTATTTGTGATCAGACAGTTTCAGATACAACAGGATGAACTGAACCGAACAGTAATGAGTCAAATTTGTTTATTCATCTGGGGTACCAACAAAAGTACTACCCACCTTGTTGTAGTAGCCATAGGTGATGGCATTGGGTTGAACTCCAGCCTTCTTCATCTCAAACAGCACCCTGACGGCCAGAACTGGCTGGCCGTACTGTCCACACAGCTGCAGCAACACGCGGTAACACACCTGGGACAGAAGAACACAGACTTTTAATTTCTTGATTTGTTCATAAGGATCAACGCTGAATGTACACTATATTCATTTCAACATGTTCTGCACAATATGTATATTTCAGTCAGGACAATTTGAAATGTTGAAATGTATTTATTCACTGATATGACAATGAGTCTGACTTTGGCAGACTAGATATGCTTTTGCATAAGATGATGCACATACATTTGATTTCATGTATCACTGCTGCACATACAGTACATAGATTTCATAGGGATATACATAATCCCCGCATAAAAACAGATCTTAGCAGGTGGAGCTGGGAAGGACGTGGGTTAAATGAAGTAATGAATCATAACAACACAGAGAAGCAGCAGGAGGCTGGCCAGACGCAGGCTGCTGATGCAAACTGACGTGTCATTTTAAAAAGGCTTTGAATAAGGAAGTGAGATGATGATTGGTTCATTCGCGAGAAGACCCGTCACCTTGCAACACTGGAGGAGTTTCCCAACTGAGTTCACTTTGTGCTTTCCTACCTCATCGGGAGCCTGGAGCTTCTTGTCTTGCATCTTCCTCAGCACATCGTAAGCCGTGCGCAGAGCCCGCACCTTGGAGTGGCAGGTGCCGACATAAGCTGGCAGGCAGATGAACCACAGGCCGTAGCAGTGGCGCAGCAGACACTTAGACCACATCTGAGGCATAGACGAGTAGGTTTTGGCCATCTTCTGAGCTGATTTGATCTCCTGACATAGAAACAAACAAATGATGAAATGTGAAGATTAGATCTAAGCGAATAGATTTACATTTTGCATTTACATTTACACTCTTACCCCCAGTAACATGCAGTGAGGGCAGCAGTAAAATATATATTCAATTCCTGGATTGCCAACATCACCAGCAAACAATAGTAAGAAGAATAAGAATCAAAGCCACAGTGCCTGGACAATGCATGCAAAAAATATTCATGCATTCAGAGAGTGATCATGTATGATAGAACAAAGCGGGGGAAGAAAAAATAACAAGCAGGGAGAAAAAGTGGAAAGGCTTGTTGTTTTCTTCATGGCTGGTATTCCTGAGCTTTCAAACAAACAAATCATCATTCATCCCTAAGGCTAAATATAAAAGTAATGGTATTCATCAGACTACTGTCAAGGGAATCAGACTATTTGTACAGCTGACCTGTTTGGAGCGTCTGAAGATGGCTGTAGGGCTGGCGGGGCTGCTGTGGCGTGGGGCCATGCCGGCTGATGGAGGATTTGGTCCTTCCAGGGGCTCCAGGAGCTTAGCATTCAGCACAGGGAAGCCAGAGTAGCTGCACACAAAGAGACATAGACTCTTAGATACTCTGACATGTACCAAAATAGACATCAAACGTACTTTATCCCACAAAAACACTGGCAAAGCCAAAACACGCACAATAAGTTGGCTTTGACACCCTAGAAGCTTGAGCACCGACACAAGAATCCAAAAGCGATGTGTTCCAGCTCAAAATAATCACAAAGCCCTACAGCAGTGACAAATTCTCCAACAATAGAGGCAATTTAAGCTAAGTCTCTCCCTCGGGAGCTGGATTGTGTGCAACCGTTGCAGTGTGATGTGCTCTCAGAGTGTGTGTGCGTGTGTGTGTGTGTGTGTGTGTGTGTGAGTGTGTGCGTGCATGTGAGTGAGACAGGACAAAAACAAGAGAAAAACAGTGTGTCTGGGTCATGGTTCAGAGACGTACCTATAACACAGAGGATACTCCTCTCCCTGCGGCAATGGGGGCAGCTCTGGGGGGTTAATGTAGACCGTGTGCTCACTGCGGTGGGACTCATCCAGTTCAATCAGTCTGGTGTCCTCTGGCCGTTCGTTGTCCATCTGGTTCACAAGAGAGGCACACACTCGTCATTGATCTGCACTCTGCTCTCCATCTATCCTCCAAGCTATGCTAAATCACAAAACCATGGGCTCCAATGCTGTCTTATGGGAATCTGATATGAGATCAGATCAGATCAGATGTGAGGTTCAGTGAGGACAAGCAGACATCAGTAATGAGTCCATATATATCAGGAATATGGCCTGTGCCCCCATTCTATTCTTTTTAAAGGCCTATGCCAAGGCAGAGGTTTGATCCTATGAATCCTCCACTCCATTCCAAGACTAAATTAATCTAGACTGCAGTGACCTGGACAAAATTGCAGAGATGTTGCCCGAGGGACATGATACCATTAAACTGTACAGCTCTGGCAGCAAACTAGATTTTGTACTGAACTGCCACACTTCCTTTGCTTAACAATTTTCTGAGCGGGTCTTTGTCTGGGGAGCAGAGCGCCAAGGACCCGACTGCCTGCGCGCTGTGCTGAGGACAACAGCAGCAATAAACCTCTCTCCGTGAAGGAGCACGTCAAGGTGAAGCCCACATGTTCTCTTTTAAAAAAGAGAAAATCACCCCTGAATAGCTGTCTGGGAGATTATGAAAGCTGGTAACAGGATGTTGATGTGAGGTCACTTGGCTTGGTGTGATTCGATCTCTGGCTTAGCTTGGACATGAGCTCCACAAAAAAATGTTAATATGAGCGCATGCCACACTGAGAGCAGTTGAATATCGCCCCAGTGCTGCGGCGTTGCAGGGTTTGTTCCACTCAGTCGAGTGGATGATTCAGTCAACAGACTCGCGCTGACCTGCGTGCCCTCGCCTCTATTCTGCTTTATGTTGTTCTGCTTGTTGCCCTTCCTCTTAAAAGGAAGAGGCCTTTCTCAATCATCCTCTTGTTGTCAACTTCAGCAGCAATGAAGCTGAATGAATCAATGCTTCCACTTCTCAGTAAAAACCACAATGACCACTCATACAGGAGCTCCACCAGTTCATAGGATGCAAGTGTGACTTCCTGATTGCACAAGTTGGAGGGGATGTGTGTGTAGGGGGTGGGGGGCTTTGTTTTGCCTTTTTTTCCTGTTGGAGAAATATGTATGCAAGTTGTGTTCATAAAACCTGTCATATCCCAAAAGCTTAGCCCTTTAACCGAGAATGAGCGAGACTAGTCCAGATCCCATAAGGATTTCAACACCAAAAGTCATAACCGTTTAAGTGCATTCCGCCTGACTATGACAGAAAAAAGGGATTATTGCCTCTGTCTTTGTCTTTTTCAATCACTCCTCTATAGACTTCAGAGAGGCTGCTGGAGCAGGGACAGTGCACAAAGGAAATCTGGGATGGCGAGCACAAATAATTAATCTCAGTGTCTAAACGTCACCTCTGAGTCTGTAATAGTTCGGCATAACCTTTTAGTGTAGTTCATTCTAATGGCACTTGATTCAATAATGCACAGGGAGATTGCTAACTCACAGGGACAGCTAATGCACATAGCTTCAAGACGTTTCATTCGCTCTCAACTCCACTGTCTCTTTTCATGATTTATTCATAGTGGGTATGCGCGCGCACACACACACACACACAAACACAACCTGCAGAGCTGAGTCACATACCAAGGGCTTTTGAATAGGACGGCACATGATACTACACAGAACAACAAAAACATAACCAATGAAGCATAATACTGCCCCTTAAACATGACAAATAATATGCTTGCTCTCTCAAACGACTAAAGGGATCAGATCTCAGGCTCTGGAAGCTTACCTTGCCTCCAGTAGTGAATAGCTGCCGGGCCAAGATGACACACAGAGCAGCAGGAAGAGAAGAGAAACAAAGAAGAAGAAGGAGGAGAAGACAAAAGGAAGGGAAAAAACAAAAGGAGGACAAAAGGCAGATGCAACAAAGAGAGAAAAGAAGCAGAGGGAGGAATTACTGATTAGAAAAGCTTAGTGCTGGTGTTAATGACTGGCTCAAGGGGAATGTTGGAGTGCTAATTACTCTTTGCTTGTTTCTATTAGTTCCTGTCATTTGCTTATTAGTTCTGCCAATAGCATCAAATAAAACAAGGCATTACTAAGACATCTTAATGTGGAGGATGGCATGTGATTAATCTTTTCCTCTAAATGACTCAGCTCATTTTGAGAGGTTCAGTTAAAAGGGTGGAGGCCACATGCTGCATCATCATCAGAGTGTTGTTCTGGGACGACAGGATAATGCAACTCTTTTGCTGAATTTTTTTCCGCCACAGGAAAACACATTGCCCACGACACAGATGAGAAGCAAATCTCACCTTATCAACGCAGTCATCAAAGAAAGCCAGGCTGGCGTCTTTATCGCTGACAAAGGAGCATTCCTCTATGAAGCGGATGAACATTTGAGTCTTGGTCATGAGGGAGTAGAACCTCTGATGGGACCGGTCTCTGCTCTTCAGGAATCCTATGGAAGACAAACACGATGTGTGATAACGAATGCATGAACATGACAAGTGAGCGACCACACAGACATCAGACCAGACTGCTTAGCTGCCTATAAATGTGCAACCTGTCATGCCCTTGTCAAGCCGGGTCAGAGCGCTCATGCATTCAGGGTCAAGGCGCGCACTCTTATGGCAACAATGGACCTGCTCATACAGGAAATTAATGCTGTGGTACGAAACAAGTTGCTCTCTGGTTCTTTCTGCTTGCATAAGAGCACACAGATGTGCGGGGGGATTGCGCTATTAATCATGGTCGTTTCTCTGGCATGTCATCCAAGCCTAATTTCCACTGAGGCTTAAGCTAAATCACCCGAGTCATTACAGTGGTGATTTAGGCCAAACTTTGATGGCGGGGCTCCAGCCCTTTACTCTCTGACCCACAACAGAGCTAAATCACACGAAGGCAGGGTAACAACGCCCTGTCAGTGTGTTTTATGATCACATAAAACGCTGGCTGATATGGACAGAATCGAACATCATGAGAGCTTTGACTGAATACCTCGATATCAATATTGTGACGATATTGTAAGGATGACTATTAGTGCTCTCATAAGATATTTACGCGTGAGAAATTTTTGATAAACAATAATTAGTAATGTGGATATGATGACCAAGCAGGTACAGGCAAATAATAGAACAGTTACAACAGTCTAATAAGTTGCATCCTCTTACTGTAATGCAGCCTTTAAAATAAGGAAAAGACACTTACACCATGTCACGATATTACAATATTCAAAATCTCAGATGATATTTACTCTCATATCTCTATATTGACATAATACTGATATATTGCCTTGCCCTAATTACACGTATCATAACATTCAACTCCCTCAGCATAGACTGGTTTTGAGGAGGAAGCCTACCTTGGAGGTCGAAGAGGGAGCTGGCGTCTGTGGTCTTTTCGGAGGGGGCTTGGGTGATGGGCAGCAGGTAGGAGCGGTAGCCCCGCAGGATGGCTGCCATGAAGCGCAGGAAGGCCTCCTGGATCTCCAGCTCCAGAGTGTGCAGGCTCTTCCCACCGTTGAGCTCGCTGTCCGTCACCGTGTGCTCCACCTGCACGTCCTCATGGCTCTGCTGACCACCTGGGCACACGAAACGCCAGCATGTGTGGAATGAATAAGCATTCAATATGACAGTGGGACTATGTGAACATCACAACAACGCATAGTCACTCATAAAACCCTTGTGAAACTGAACTATTCTATTTGATCCCTGATTTTCCCTTATATTTCCCCTTAAGTAGCTTCAAAGTGAGATAAAACATTATGTTTTCATACTGTGAAATATTCAAATCCAAGATGCCATTGTTTTAAGGCTGCACCATTACATCAAATAGAAAATATACAGGTGTCTTTTGCATAATTTTATATACATTTCCCTGTAATTCAGCAGGACATATTTGTCATCTTTGGAAACCTTGGGATTTCTTCTAGAATAAAAAATTTGTGGGTTTGAACAAAGCTCGGCCATGCAGCAATGACAAACACACTGATGGGACCAGCAGGGTAGAAGTTGTTTTAAATTACTTCATTGTTGGATTGCTTTTAGTCTTCCCATGAACACTGGGCAAAAGTTCCAACATGAAAACATTTGTTAGCCAAATAACAGCTTGTTAACTTCTTTACTGAAATCTGTGTGTTGCTGGCCACAAAAAATATTAACAGTCCTGAGGCAATTTTTTTGTTTGGCTGGAGTATCTATATAGGAACTTTTCCCACAAGTACATTGTGTGGACACTATCAGAATGCCAAGGTATGTCTTTTCAACATAACCGGCCAGACAATTCCAGTTAT
Source organism: Neoniphon sammara (assembly GCA_900302535.1). Classification (NCBI taxonomy): domain Eukaryota; kingdom Metazoa; phylum Chordata; class Actinopteri; order Holocentriformes; family Holocentridae; genus Neoniphon; species Neoniphon sammara. The sequence continues at coordinate 10,384 of OMKZ01027822.1, forward strand.
CTAAAACATCAGCAGTACAGTAAATGTCAGACTTTGGTGTCAGAATCAAAGAGAAAGACCTTTGTTTTAAACCCACTATTTTACAACAATGTTCAACAATCAAACAGAAGAAATCGATTGCAGCAGAGGCGGGCAGAGATGTCAGCAGACAGAGGATTCAATAGACCATAATGCAATACAGTTTTAAGGTCAAGGTCCACATTATTGTCCCCAAGGGAAAGTTCTGCTATGACACAATGTGATTGCTAGATGCCACGGTCAAGATCTACACAAGTACAACCAAATGTGAAATCCATAAATAATACAAATGCATGAGTACAGTTCGCAAAGGTACACCGTAAAAAAAAAATCTATTGCACAATCCCTCATAAATACACAGCAAAAACCTATTGCACAGTCCTTGTGAATAAGGATGAAAGGCCTATTTCACAATCCAATATAGGCACAGAATTGCATGGTTGCTGAAAATCACAAAAAAAAAAGAAAAAAAAATATTACACAAAGAAATTAGCTATACTACCTCATTTATGATGATGCATTTTAAAGAGGCAAAAATCATTTACAGGAAATCACTAATTGAATAGAGTTCCTGCTATCCAAGTTCAGGGAGAGTGGGTAAACCAAAAAAAGTACATTTGAAAATAAATAATCTTGTAATCTTGTTGAAAAATAATCTTGTAATGCACTGAGCATCACTAATTAATGCAAGAGTTGCAAGAGCACAGTTTTTTTCCTTTGAAATTCACTGTAAATGCTGACTCAACAGGGTCAAGTGCTTAAATTATTCATGGAACAACACACAAAATGACACAGCATCAGACTCACCCTCAATAAGCTGCTGGTGGAGCTTATTCAAGCTGTTCAGAAGATGCTTACAGGCTCTTCTGGGCAAGATCTTCCACGTTAAAGCCTTCTTGTCGTCTTTACTGAAAGCACACCATATGGTTTCCATTACACGGGAGGACACTCAAAAAAACATTATCAAAAGATACAGGGAGGGAGACAGACTAACTGACACCAGTGCTGACAATTTAATCTCCCCACAAATATCTTTTGCATTCATGTGGGAGATCAGCGGTACCCCAATGTTCTTTTGTATGCAATAAGAATATTTCACATTCCAGTCCCTCTCGTTGCATAAGGGAGGCTTTATTTGGCAGATACTGATAACCTTGTGAAGAACTGTAGTCATCTTAGGTCAGAAAAGGCTAGATACATGAAAATGAATTGAGGCTGGGTGTTTAAAAGTGGCCATCAGTCACTTAGCGGTTGCAGTCGGAGGTCACTCACTGGGAGATGGTGTTGGTGTCCAAGTCCACACAGCTGATGTCAGCCGGGGGAACGTACAGGTCAAAGTACCGGGAGTCCACACCCACGATGAACGGACACGGTGCACTGAGCACATCGGCCAGGGCCAACGGGCACAGAGGGATGTAAGGACACGGCCAGTGGAAAGGGAAAATCATCTGAAAGGGTGGAGACAGTTTCAGACAGTACAGTGCACCAGTACAGCGACCGCAGAAACCTGATGTTACACAATTTGACTGGATCTATGCTAACGCTTGGCAATCTTTCTTGCTTTATCCTCCCTTTTCTCCATCTTGTCTTCTGGAATTAATATTAATATTAAGAACACTTTGTTCTTATTGTATAACAGCCATAGTATCCAAGAGGGGAGAGGGTTTACTTCACTGTGATTAGTGCATCAGCATCTTGCCCAAACCCCTAAGTTGACTCCCATTTAAAGCAATTTTACCCAATAGACCCTGATATTTTATTGTTAAGTATTAAACTGTTTAGATGTCATACTTGGAACACTGGCAAAAAGTTGAGATTAGAACGTAATGTTAAAATAATCACTCATACATTTTTTTTTGTATTTTAACAATGTCTACAGAATTAAATCATAGTGAAATCAAATTAATCCTCATCTAGCTGAGGACTCTTTAGAAGCCCCTCAAGGACCCCTGGTGGTCCCCGGCCCTCACTTTGAAAACCACTGCTCTAGAGTATTATCACTGTAAGGGAAAGTGAGACTCACAGACACGAGGGCCTCCGTGACACTGGTCAGTACAGCTGGACGGAGGGAGTGAACCAGGATCTTGTGCTCAGTGACGGCCAGCACCAACAAAGTGGCTGCGTTCTTTGGGCCTAGATTCAACAGTAGTGTGGACAGGCTTCCACCACTACCACACACACACACACACACACACACACACACATAAATTAAGTTGTTCTAAATCAAGATGGTAGCAAAATATGTTGTCATAGTAACAGTTTTGCATTTGGCTGATGTTTTACTACCTGAGAGGCAGTGGAGAGGAGACAGGCTGGCTCAGAATCAGGCTGTCATGTGGAGACAACTGTGAAGAACAAAAACAATAAAAGAAAAAGAAAAAACAGGAGCGTGCTGGTTAACAAACAATACTCATCAAACAGAGTGTCAGTGGGTGGAGGAATGAGCTCCACGCCTACACTATACGGAAAGACAGTCACATCAAACCGAATAAAGCACACATACAGATTTGGGGGCCGTCAATTCCACCATTCAAGCTCACCTGCACTAAAATGCGAGGTCTCTGAGTGGAGGGGAATGGGACAGTCTGCATGAAGTGAGAGATGTGCCTGTGGATGAGAAAACAGATTCCTAAAATGAGTGACAAAATACCATTATAAATTAAATGTTTTGGTGCTACAGAGATGCCTTGGCTTACAAATTGTATCCTCCAGATATTAGAAAACATGTTTGTTTGGTACTTCATCATCATCATCATTTTTTGTATTTTTTTGAGTGCAAATGCAAATTATGTTGCAAAAAATGATCCTGCTAAGATCATGAATCATATCACAATATCTGTCAAAATAATTGCACTATGATGTTTTTTTCACCATGTGGTTCAACCTCAAATTCATAAAACACTGCTCACTTCTCAATTGGCAGTGCATGTGGCCCAGAGATGGAGTATCGGTAGAGGAAAGTAAGAAAGCTCCTGAAGGACTGGAAGAAGGGCCAGTGGGAGAGCAGGCAGATGCTCTTGTTGCTGTGAACGCTCCTGGTCCCATCAGGCCCGAGATCAGAGCTGTGGAGGCCCAGCTGAGAGCGCTGCCGCTCCGTCAGGCTCTCCTCTGAATACGGCTCATAGAACTGGATGGCTGCACCGTACACCTGCACAAAAAGTAATCTGAATTGTGACTTTCAACATGGAGAGGCATAAACAATGCATACAAAAGCATGCACACTAGAGCTGAAACGATTAGTCTATTAATCAGATAGCTGTTTGATAGAAAATTAATCAATTATAATACAACTAATTTATTGCAAATGCTAAGGTTTGCTCGATTTTCTCCATCATTGTAAAATTAATGCTTTGGGTTTTGGTCAGACAAAATAAGCCATTTTAAAATGTTATTTTGGCTCTGGTAGCTTGTGATTGGAATTTGTCATTGTTTTTAACATTTTATAGACAAAATAATTAATCAATTAATAGAAAAAAAATTGTTGATAGATTAATCGATAATTAAAATAATCAATGGTTGCAGCTCCAATACACACACAAAAAAGACATGCCGATATCCTGATCCAAACAGTACAAAGATACAAACTTTGAAGGCAATGAAGTATTTTATTGAGACAAAATGGTGTCATTGCAACCTTAGAAGGGAAATCTCATCAAATTTAAGCAGATAAAATTGGGCAGCTAAGATATATGCAGTCCTTTGAAGTCCTTTCCCTTAAATAAATAAACAAACCACACCAGACATGATAGTGCCAGGAGAATAGCCAGGAGACAAGAGGTTGCAGCGAGGAAGCAGGGTGCACTCAGGCGTTCTGCATTTAAGAATTTGTGCACTAGCCCAAGTGGTGGATGAGCTATCCATTATTCAAAGGATCAACTGCAAAAAATTCCTTTTATGCTGCATTGCTTTCAAAGGCTAACAACTATTTAGTATTCCACACATAGCCCTCAGACCATTTTTGATTCCAGTCAGCATTTAGAAGTTGATTAAGATTGTCTGGGATTCTTAGAAATACTACTGCAACAAACTAATCCAGACGGGATAATTACTGTGGCACAGAGAGAGACAGAGAGAGAGAGCGTGTGTGTGCGTGCGTGTGTGTGTGTGTGTGTGTGTGTGTGAGGGAGAGAGAGAGAGAG
>OMKZ01027822.1:21431-34289 GCA_900302535.1 Neoniphon sammara
AATTAAATATGTTCACAGTGCATTTGTACATTGTGCAACACAATGCAGAAGAACAAAAGTACACAAAATTTAGGCTTAGCAAGTTAATACTTCTGCCCTAAGAAAAACAGACAAACTTGTGAAATTATCTGAGGTTGATAGAGTAAGATATAAGGTTTAATGTCAGAAGACAAGTCATTCAGTTATTTTTTCCTCCACTAATCAATTTTAAGTTAGTTTTATTTAAATGAAATATACCAAGAAGATTGACCTGGTTTTATAGCACAGACACAAGCACATGACAAACGAATCTATCCAACATAATGTTTTGCTCTGGACTGCAGCTGGTACTAGACATGATTTTTGGTACACTCAGTACAGACATAGAACTGACAAAGTTTAATTAAAAAGGCCACTGGTATAAAAGGAAAAATGAGCTAAAAATTCTGTGGGTACACAAAATTGGCAGAACTCAGGTGGTCATTAAGGGCAGAAACAACTGCGACTGCTCTCCTGCCCTCTACTGCCCTTGTGTGGTCATTACAAAAATGCACGGTTTGTGGAATCTGACAAATCTCAGTGTGTTTCACTACACACAGGGAAATACAAGATGTGTCATCTTTTGTATGTAATCATGTAATTTTCATAATAGTCTTATCTGCATTTAATTGACATTGCAGTTATGTTCAGTACTTGTTTTGAGGTCATGTAATTCATGATCATAGGTCATGAAAATTAACATTCAAGCAATCATCGGCTGCATTATTTCTACATTTCAAAGGTCAGGCATGGCAACACTGTTGGTTAGGTATAAAGGGTCAGAAAAAATCAGATAACTTCAGATAAAAAAATAAACATGTAAAATTTAAAAAGAAAGATGCAAATGTGATGAAAATATGAATGGTCCCCAACCACATCACTCTCTCTGTGTTTTTCCTTTCTTTCATTATCCCTCTAATCTCCTCATTGCTGATCTTTTGACATATTTTAAAAGCCATTTGGACCATGAGGCCAGTAGATTTCAGTGGCAGCAGTGTTGCTTCCACAGCCTTGTTCCATGGCTGTTTTTTAGTACAATTTTGTGATCTTGTGACACTTGCGTTTTTAGAGGCTGCTCTTAATGTTGGAATTGGATGCCCTTTAAATAATGTAACAGAATATGTGCTCAAGCTAATGACTAACCCATTCACTGTTGGCTTCATTCACTCTAAATTCATTCTTTATGTATTTTAGCTCACTCGCTGATTCACCATTTAACAATTTCATCTTTATTTGCCAAACAAAAACATCCTCATGTAGTCTAGGACTATGAAAATCAACCCTTATAAAAATACACTATATAATCCTGTTAATTTTAGGAAGACAGCACACAAATATCAAAGCAGAACTACAGGTTCCTGTATTTTATTAAAAAAAAAATAACACAACTGTGATAGGAATGGTGGCTGTGCTCTTGCTTTGTTGAGGGATGTCACAAAATCACAAACTGATTGCTCTCATGTGCGTCTGACTGACTCCGAGGTCTGAGTGTCTGAGTGTGTGTGTAAGTGTGTTTGTTTGTGTGTTCGCCCTGTGATGGACTGGCAACCTGTCCAGAGTGTTTAATGCATGCTGGGAAAGGCTCCAGGCCCCTGATTAGGAGTAAGTGGGCATGGAAAATGGATGGTTGGATGGATGATGACACCAAGTGGGCACAAGTGATAATAACTTAAATGTAACTATTACCTGGCTGTAGTTCACATGATGCTAGACATGCAGGATTCACAGTTTTGGAACATCACTGTTTTTATTGCACCACACAATTCCAAGTTAGGGTTAGGGTTAGTAATTTTGTCATTCTATGTGTCATTTAGAAAACTTAAATGAGCCCAGGTTCATTTCACATACGTAAGAGTTTTGTCTTCATTAATAAAACTGGGACACAGTGGTAGCAAAGATGTGGGAGCAAACTTGAAGGAAAAAATGAAGAGGTACCTTAGGCATAATCCCATTTTGTACTGTTTGAATTGTTAATTTGCTAAAGGTGTCTGTATTTGTAGTTTGCTTTTTATATAGTTGGTGTTTCATTGGTGATTTCATTTTTAAGCCCTTAACTTGTTAATTTTGTGTGTTTAGTGTGTCTGTGATGGACTGGCGACCTGTCCAGGGTATTTCACTGCCTTTTGCCCAATGCATGCCCAAAATCTCATGTGTGCGTCACTTTGGCTAAAAGCATCTGCAAAATGCCAAGCTGTAATTGTAATTGTAATGTATGCTGGGATAAGCTCCAGCCCCCTGAGACCCAAAATAGGAATAATTGGGTATGGAAGATGGATGGATGGATAGTGTGTCTGCATGTGATTACTGTATGTGTGGGCAGGGGAGGACTGAGGCATGCATGTAATGTTTTTTTTTTATTGTTATTATTTATTTATTTATTTATTATTGTTATTATTCTTATTTTTTTTACATGTAGTGGAGGAATAGGAAGAATACCTGTTACCTTGGGTAATAACTAAAGGGAATCTGATTTTGTTTTGTTTTGTTTTGTTTTTTTATTGTTATTATTATTATTATTTACATGTAGTGGAAGAATAGGAAGAATACCTGTTACTTTGGGTAATAACTAAAGGGAATCTGATTTTGTTTTGTTTTTGGTAATGTACTTGTGGGGATTCCTTTGCAGTGTCTCTGGATTCAGCTTGCTCAGGTGCCCAGTTTTAATGGGGTTTTCACAGGGGTCTCGCAAATTTACCATGTACAAAAGGTGCCACCTGAAACAAGAACTCATTAGAAAGTTCTAAAAACAATTTCTCTTTTTTAAATTTCATACATCTGCATTAGCCAAAAACAGTTTAGTTACAATAATAGGCCATAAATTAATTAGCCCATTATCTTACAACATACTATGTGATGGGTAGTGCACATATTTTTGTGGTGTCACAGCTAAAATCACATTTTTAGGTAATGGGATGATAATTGTGCAGTTGAAAAGTAGTCAAACTGGATGTTAAAGTAAAATAAATGGAATCTGAAAGCCTGTGAGTGTAGGGAAGCTGCCCCTCAACCCAAGGACCTGGTTCAAGGTCTCATGTCGACAATCATCCATCCTAACTCCTGCTGAGGAGTCCTTGAACAAGAAGCTGAATCTCCTCCAGCTGCAGGGCTGTTGTTCAGCAGCTGACCTTGACCTCTGACCTCCCTGTGCAGGGGTATAAACAAAAGGGAATGTATCACATCACATTATGAGTTTAGTTTACACAGTTTCAATCGATAGTTACTATTCAAGTCTACTGTGATGGTCAGTGACAATCTCCTCTCCACCTGTTTTAGTTCCTATGGCATACTAGTGTAACTAAAGGGCCAAAACATGAGACAATGATGTTATGACCTGAGCAAAAACGTGACTTTGTTACAGTAATATTATACACATATATATAGGGATGGAAATAAAACAATTTGATTTCTGTGTAGTAATTAAAAAAAGAAAAGTGTAGCACATAGCTTTATTCATTAGGTGCCACCTGACCAATATTAATAAACTTGACAAAGCAGAAGAGAGTCGAAGCACGATCGAGCTCTGATGCAGTTTATTACAAAACAAAAGAAAAGAGAAAAGAAAAAAATCTTCAGGGTCATTACTATCTTCTGACTGCATTTATATGCATCTGTCAACAGCTGCAGACAAACTTACTCGCAGTAATTAAGTCATGAGCTCAGCATAACTGGATCAAAAACAAATGCTACTGAGTCACATTCAGCTCCTGCACACATACCATCAAATGAGAATGAGATTCTTGAGATGCACACTGTGTGATAATGGCTTGTTGTGCATAACTGCTCATTCCTATCAGGAGGGGAAACAGCATCCATAGCCACAGCTTGTGTGCTAGTAATACATTATATAGGGACCTACTCTTATGAGAGGTTAATTAATGGCATTATTCAGTCTGTTGTCATCTTTATTCTACAGGAGATAAATAATTTACAAGATACAAGACAAGGAGGTGTTGATTAATTTGTTACCGCCATTACAACTAAATAAAAAACATAAACATCTTGTCTGACATTATCATGCTGTATGTACATGGACTTTAAAATTGGAGAAATTGAGTCTCTCCATACTGATGCCCACACAAAGGAAGGGGTGTTAACAAGAACACCCTCATCTCTCTGTTTTCATATACAAGAGAATAAAGAGCTTCTTTGTTTCTAAAACGTCCAGCCTCTTCATTCTTTATTCTTTATTTGGATCCATATTAGCTTCCACAAAGTGTTTGCTAATCTTCCCAATATCCACACTATAAAAAACACACAACAATTTACAAATCATGTCGACTATTACACAAGGATAAGAATACACAAAGCAGACATAAAAGATTGATTTCACAAATGAACAGATGCTTAATCAAATCCATCTGGTTTGTGATTTCTGACAACTGGCCTGACTGTTTCAGTGGTGGCAGCATTACCTTGGCCTGCTCTATGATTATAATAATCCTTCATCTTCAGGTCAAGGTTCATTACACTAGCATAAGAGGTTGAATACGATATGAGCATTAAACCAGACTGTAAAAGGATCACTCTTCATCGAGAGGGTGAATAGTTTATACATGGACATATGAAAACTGACACCAGCTGATTGTTAGAAAAATCAATTATTCTATAAGTGAATGAGCTTTTGCAACTCAAATATATATATATATATATATATATATACACATACACACACACACACACACACTGTTGGTTTAGGTATCAAAAATATAATGGAGCAGAATTATTCCGCCAAGCTGGTAAAAAAAAATGTACTGAATCACATCTGTCTCTCTCACTTCTGAAAAGATGGCTACAGCCCTGCACATTCATCACACCGCATATCTTCCTGTTGGCTTCACCTCATCATACACAAGCTGTGAGTGTGGAGCGTCGGTTCAGGCAGCTCAGGGACCACGCTGACTGCAATATTGTCCTCACGCTGGTGGGAAATTGCAACTGCAACTTCGTCTGTAGTCTTGCCATAGATGAAATCCACACGGACACCACAGGTTGTGACAAAGCTTATGTTTCTGTGAGTGCATATTTCTGAATACCACAAAACACTAACAATATAATTATTTTTTTAAGCTAAGATGAGAGTAATGTCTTAGTGCTTCAAATTTAGCTCTTCTTGGCAATAAGACATTTTTTTTATATATCAAGATTACACATGATATATTTGGATTGTGATTATTCTGACGAATGCAATTAATTGTAGTGGCTAAATGTGACTTGGAGGTTAAAAAGGCTATATAATCTTGGGTAATCCAGGGTTAAGAAATGCCTGTCTTGTAGAGATGTATTATTGTGTCAGGGACAGTTGGGATTTTTTTCGACCTTGAGGGTTTGCATAATTGTGGTTACAATGACATGCAAGTGGGATAATTTCACGTTCTTTCTGTCTCTAAAAGAAAAACGGTCTTTCATTTCTGGAAACCTCAGCTCTGGATTTCACTAATGAGACAGCTTAGCAGACCATTCCCACTGGTGAGTTCTCCTCCATGTGCTGACCTCTCCAGCTTTATTTGATTTAGATGAAGTATTTCTCCATGTACTTATTGCACCATGCAGACTTACTTTGTTAAAGGGCTGATTTCGCTTATTGTGTAGAATTATATGTCTGTTAAAGTACATTTCAAATGAATTTGTGAGCAGTCCATATCACATAAACGCAGAGGAAATGACAGTGATCAGCCTGACTGGAATAAACGCTGACTGTGCATCATGAATGGCTAATCAAAGATCTGGCCTTGGTAGACTGGATCCTCACAGTTTCCGTAGCAGGACGTGACAGCAATAAAGATCTGCAGCTGAGCTCTGGTACGGACTCAACCAGTCCTGCTGCCTTCTGCACAGCGGAGAGCAGACAAATAATGTGTGTTTAAACAGCAGCGCTATCAGATTATATCTGGTGATAGGATTACTTAAGGCTCCTGTTGCTCAGGGAGTAATTTGCTGGGGTAACACAGCTGGGAGCTCACCTTCTTGGAGATAGTTGCATGCCAGTGATAGGTTTTCCTGAGTTTTTTGTTAACAGCAGTCTCCTCAGTCTTTCACTTTTCCTAACCTCACAGAAATCCACCACATTGTTTCTCAGAAGCAGATGTCAGAAGTGAACATGACATGTCATCTAGCAACAATGTGGTCAACTTCCAGGTGCAAACCACTGAAAAAATACCAAAGATGCAATGCTGCCAGAGTATTTAGAGTCACTTCCCAGAGATGGCCAACCGTTCTGAAAAACAGCTTTGGTTCAGAGATAGAGCTGGCGAGCTGATAGCAGCAGAAAGGCTTTTTATGTCAAACAGACAAAGTGAAGTTTGTTGATTTTGTGCTATAGGATGCAGTTTCTCATGCCAAGTAGCTTTCTCTGCTCTGGAGTCTTAAAAAAGATAATGGAAAATAACCATGATATACTTTTTTCCTAATTTTGTTTATTTGCAACTCTATTTTATATTATCCATTGATTATTTTGCATTCCACATCATTGTTGTTGAGGTTTACCTAAGGCTCTTTAGTTCACAAGTTTTGAAACTGCATTTTTCTTTTTTAAATTACTGAAGTCTATGAAGCTTTGTCAAAATACCATCAAGTACAAGTGTTCTAACACAGAATGTGTAAAGTAGACATTTGCAGTTAATGGAATAGGCTGCATGTCCGAAATGTGCTTTTGAACAACTTTTGTCTATCCTTTAAAAATATTTTTTAAAATATATTCCATGTATTCTATCTTAATATATTTGAGCTCTAGTGATATTATGTGGACCTACACTTACAATATCATTATTTTTCATTTCCCTAGCCAGACTGTTCTATACTTAATGAAAGAGCAAAATTTAAGAGCAGATATTTATATTAATGATTATTTATATTTACGTACGCAAATTCAACTTTATGTTTGTAGTCTTTAATCACTGTTACAGTCTCAAAGGGCTTTACAGACTCACAGTTTACAAGGGGAAAAACTATATGGTCAAAACATAATTTTGGCAAATATCTATCCAAAAACTAAATCTAAAAACCATGGGATCTTTAATGGTACAGGTGCAGCTGCAGAGAGCCCAAAATGATGTGGACAGCTTAAGATGAGAGGGACCTCTGAAAAACAGATTTCAGAGCTCCAGCTGCAACTGCAGAAACCCCGAAGGGAAGTAGAGCAGCAGAACATCAAGTTCAAGGCTGTTGAGGAGGAGAGGGAAGCCCTCTGCCAACAGACCCAGGCTACAGAGAAAATTACTGCAGAACTCCAGCTGCAGCTGCAGAGAGCCCAAAATGATGCAGACCAGCAGGCTGTCAAGATCAAGGCCTTTGAGGAGAAGAAAGCCTTTCACTCTAAAATGGAGGTGCAGAAAAAAAATCTGTAAGGAGAGTCCTGAGCACCAAGGCTGCAGACAAAAGTTAGGTAACAATTCTTGACCTGAAGCTAGAAGATGCCCCTCTAAACGACAAAGAGGAACCCCAGAGGGAGAAGTTCCTGGCCCACCAGCAGGCTCAAGTAGGGTGTGAAAGATAATGGAGAGAACAAGATGATGGCTGCCCTGAATGAAGCTTAGGTGACCTGCAATTCAGCCGTCACTCTGAGAGCCACAGGCAATAGGCTGTTATACAAGACTTGGAGAACAGGTGATATGATACCCCTAGAACCATCCAATACTCACTGTACTTTTGACAAGAAAGAACACAAACAATACCCATAACCTGCATACTGACTGAACTGTTTACAGTCCCTTGCTGAGTTGCAGTTTAGTGTCACTCATGCCGTCCCCATCAAACTCTGAGGCTGATCAGTCCATCTGAATTTTGAACAAACCTGCTTTTTCTAAACACTGTCAATGTAGTGGGTAGCCAGACTCTCAATATGAAAACCTGTGGGATTCAGCTGGCTCATGAAGCTATTTGGGAGCCATTTTTTGTGAATCAAGATGAATAGTGCAAAGAATGATTAAGTGCCCAGTGTGCAGCGCTCAAAGGGCGTGGCGGCAGGCCTTTAGGTGTTTTTGGGACAAGATGTGTGCTTGATGCACTTGGGGGCAGGGTGGAATTACAATAAACAGATTATCAGTGGGTGTTCTGAATTAATTAACCAATCAGTTATGCTTTAATCCTTCTGTCAAAAAGAGTGCCAAGGTGCTCTATGCCAAGGTGCGGTAACATTTTTTTATGTCTTTGTGTGGGAAGTGCAGAACTGCCAAGAGTATTGTCATGGCACTGTAAATAGACCACGGCAGGTAGATGATGTAAAATTGATTTGGAAGGACATAACTGTTTTAGGCAATGATTGCTCTGGTTCCATGAGAACTGTTGCCCACAGTCAGAAATGGTTCAGTGATATCAGAAAGACAGCAAAAAATAATTTAGTGGTAAACCAAAGAGAAAATCTGGCAACAGGAGTGAGGTGGGTTGGGGGGTGGCATCCACCAGTCAGTCCCTCACTGGTCCAGAGGATGCGGCAGCATGCAAACTCAAACAGAAGTGTACAAGGTTTGGGGAGTAAAAGTTGGTATTTCAGGTGAGAAATGCACAACATATATAATTTTAAGTTATTATGATAAAGTAAGTGATATTGTCAGTCTTATGCTGCAATAATGCACAGTTTGCCATTGGTCACACTCGATCACAAGGACTGGAATGCAGCACTGATGGGCAAATTTTCTAATAACATAATAATAACATATAATGAAAAAGTTTGGTAGGTTTAATTCTCATGATCTATTATTATTATTATTATCCTGGGTTTTAGTGGAGAGTCCATGGTCTAAATGCATTTTCAGTGGCTATTCTACCCTACTGGCAATAAAACCTTGGACACACACAGGAATTTTCGTTTGTTTGTTTTTTTAATTTTGGCATGAAATCGGTCAAACTTAAATATTGAACATCAACCCAAAGTTGTGGTTGTCAACAACTTCTGTCCAAAATATTGGTATCAGTATCAAACTTCAAAAATCAATATCAGCTGTAGCATACTTGGTATCAAGTATGTGCTGTGTAAATCTTAAGATTTATACAGAACTGGTGGAGCTGTTGCCAAGTGTCTGTATTTTGTTTGTGCATGGTGGGTGAAAGGAGACTATCCAGCTAAAAATCATCTGCTGCTCAGTAGATCATTACATGACTGCTCATCTGAAACAGTTCCAAAAATAAACATAGCTACATCAGTTTTATTGAGTTAAAGTATCAATTCCCCTGCAAACAATATTGCTCCTTCTGTGAGCTTTGGTTCATATTGTACATTTTGGGAGCTCATCACTAGTTAGCAGCTACTGTGTGGGTGCTTGCACTCCTTACTAATGATTGGCTCCAAAGGTGGTGATTTAGGAATTTAAGCTTGTTCTGCTGTTGCAATCATTTAAGTCTATGTGGACTAGAGTGTGAGCTTAATGCCTAAAATGTAAATGTAATTTTGCAGAACAAGAAAGCTAGTGATCTCCTTGCAGACTGTTGACGCTTTTAAATTTGCAATGATAGACCAGAACTCAATGCAAAATTTAAATTACATATCTAATGATTCACTGTGCAATGAAACACAACTGAGAAGGGTTCAAACTAAAGTACTATAGCTGAGAAATGACAGAGCTGAGCAAGCTGCTGAAGGGCAGCTCTCCAGCAGTAAACATGACTGCATTTCTAGTTTCAGGAACCTTTTAAGTGCTGCAGCGTCATTTGCTTTGCACACATCATTTCAACTTTTAACCTTTCAGGCTATAATCAGATTAAATGGCATCTTGCTGTCTTAGTTAACTCTGATCCCTCTGAGTTATGGGAAATGACATAAATTGATTCTTCCTACATCAGGGATATTCAATAAGCTGCAAAGTAAAAAAAAAAAAAAAAGAAGAAGAAGAAGAAAAAAAGTCAGTCCTGGAGCTGGAGCGTTCAAGGTCTGAGGTGTAAAGGGGAACCACCCATGCAATCTCACCTTGCCACATTCTGACCTTCTCTTTCCCCACACGGTGCAGGGTGCTGGCCCTCTCTCTTTGTCTCTCTGTCTCTGAGGTGCTCTGTTGTGTTTGGTCTGTTAGCTCCTTGACTTATTGGTCTTTCTCCCTTTCAGCGGGGCATCACTCAGGGCTCATTGGCAGGCAGCTAGACAGCACGTCCATCATTTCTGGAGCTCAGGGAAGTGTGGCTCCTACTACTGAGGACCACACTGACCAATCCTATTATTCAGATGTGTACTGGTTCATTGCAGCTTCTCTCAGTTTCCCTAACATTATGGTCAGCCCTGTAAAGAGAAGGTGTTAGTCTTAATTACTTACAATTTCACTGTCTCCTTTTGGCGCTGAAGATAAAGCATGCGCTATCAAACCCAAAGCACTACAGATTAGGCTTAATTGCATACCTGTTGTCACGATTTTAGGAAATTTGACTTTAATTGTCTGATGGTGTTTTGTAAGACGCTAGATGCCTGAGGAGATTCTGACTTGTTATCCACCAGAACATTTATTACCTCTGTAATTTCAAATTAAAAAAGTAAATGTTTTAAAAAAGTAATGGTGAATGTGAGTGATAGAATGCTAGACTGAGCAGTGCGGCCATACAGATTTAATGTTTCCCCTAATCACAAGCTGATTAGGATAACTGAACATGAGGCAGTGAATTCTGAAAAGTATAAATCATCTGTTATCACCTTTATGCTGAACGACCTACTTAACATGAGATTATTCAGACAAATGACACCATCTGAATCTCAAATTTGTTTCCTACATGCACAAGGAAATCAGTGTGGCCATGATACATCTTGTCATTTTGACAGCATTTTGACATTTTGTAATGCGGGCAAAAGTAGGTGAGATATTTTTGAGTAGCCAAAATACGACTTTTTACCCAATTTCCTTCATTATGCAAGCAAGGATTATTATACAAGGTAAAGATTTCTAACAGGGTGGGATCCTTCACATATCAGCATCACAACAACTGACTTCAAAGTTCAAAGTCATCCATCATGGAATTGTGGGAATATTAGGGGCTTTTCTTTACATAAAAGCTGTGATGTCATCACAGCTTCTGGTCCTACAGAACAGATAGACGAATAATGTTGTAGTCTAACATGTGACATGAGGAGAGTGAGTGGGGCATAAACCTGACTGAGACTGGTTTCTGATGGCAGAATAGGCTTTTAATTTTAAATTTATGTACCAAAACAACAAGCAGCATTGAAATGACAGCAACTGGAAACATCTTTCTTTGAGGAAAAACACTCACGCAAAGTATGATCAATTGTCACCACACTGGTAAAAGATGGCGTAATGTCCAGCACTAATGAAATGCTGTCTGGGCATCGATTGTCAACATGTTATTGCTTCTACAGAGGGTGAAATGGAATTCACATAGTGAACAAATAAGTTCAATAAAGTAAAACATTAATTAGCCTGATAAAAACGTTAAACATTTTAGACATGGATTTTTTTTACACATGGTTCCCATTGTAATTACTGCACAGGTAATTTGTGGGTCTTGAATTGGTCAGATGATACCTTATTTGTAATTTACAATCTGACAGAGAGAGAGAGAGAGAGAGAGAGAAAGAGAGAGAGAGAGAGAGAGAGAGAGAGAGAGAGAGAGAGAGAGTAATAACAATTTAAGTAACTTCAAAAACTGTGCACAAAATGACACTGATCATCTCACAAGATAAATTGCGTTATCTACATTGTTGGGTATCCATTATCTGATCATGCGCATCTTTTTTTTTTTTTTTAAATTCTAGTGTCACATTAATAAAATTCACCATCACTAATATAAATCAATAAATAAAGCAAATTGCTTTATAAATACAAAACATAAAAGTCAAAGCAATCCCCTTCTTAACACCCAAAGTTTCAAATATGTAAACTGAGACATGATCAAGAAAAATGCTTTCACATAGAAAACAACACAAAGATCAGATCACGTCGGTGTGGGTGACATCCTAACTTGAGACCTGTGCATGTAGCTCTTAGTAATGAACTCATGAACCCCCGTGACCTGAATCCATGTCCAGATACACTGTAAATCCATGGCTTCATTTATAGATAAGTAAAAAAATCCTCAAGAGTTACAGACAGGGATCAAGTTAGTTTTAGCCGTGTGATCACTGAAAACTGAATAAAGGACCATTACAATATCTTATAATTATCCATGCTTTATCAGTTTGGACTTGGAATTCCCTCTCAAGTTAAATGTTAGCATTTGGAACAGAGCGTTCTGCTATTTGGCTGAGGACTTCTTCACCGAGTCGATGATCATGATCACTCCATGTTAACCCTGCTGCGGGACAGCTCTTGCTCACCACACAGTGACAACCCATAAACTCTGGTATATGTTTGCAGTAATCTTGGTCTCCTTTGACATGGTCAAGGTGGCTATACCTACCTTCCTGCAGAGGAACCGGCTTCTCTATCGAACGGATATGATAAACACTTGACTGCCCTTGAATAATAAGCCTATATCAGGGGCTAAAATGGGTGTGGAGACAGCTTTCTCCCTGTAAATAATCTGTCCACCCAATCCATATCCGCTGCCCTTAGCACTGTTTGGAATCATTATGTTCCACTTCAGAAGGTCCATAAAAATGCTGGGCGGCCATTTGAGTGGTCAGTTATATGAGAAAATAAAATGGGTGAATGGTCGCTGGTGTGTGAGACTCTTGCAGAGGGGAGGAGGCTGTCCCTTCCTCCCTCTTTCCTCCCCTCCCCTCCTTCACGGCCGCAGAAGGAGCGTGAGCGAGAGAGCCAAAGAGAACAGGGTCCAGACGAGCTGCGGCTATCCCTCCATCCCAACATCTCAGTATCTAATTCCACACGTGCAGAGACAGAGGGAGGGCCGTCGGTTGAAAGTTGGCTGAACGTCGCCTGACTGCCGGCGCACTGTCAGGCCCGGGCG
>OMKZ01027825.1:0-19773 GCA_900302535.1 Neoniphon sammara
CTTACAACATTTTTCCACGTCTCCTCGGAACATTGCCGCGGAAGGTTACAGTCCAAAGCTGGTCTCCGCGGAAGGATATGCTATAAAACTGAACCAGGGCACTTGCTTTCAGTATTGTTTAACGCAGTGGCAGGCGGAGAGGACCTGCCGTCTGACGTGATGTGACAGACGACCTGTACAGTTATAAAGATTATACAGTTTATATCAATAGGTTACAGTAGTCCAACCTAAAAGGAGATTAAATGGAATAGGTCGGGTTCTAATGGTTGTTGTGCTGTCAGACTTGACTACGAAGAAGCAACGAGGTGTTTTTATGTGTCACACGGATAAAATTAATGTTCATCGAGCAAACATTAAAAAGAGAAGAGAAATGTATCCTGTGGAATCGGATATCTCGGCCAAGAGGACAGATAGTAAGGAATAACGCCTTGAGACAGACACCAGTTCCATGTTGACATTTGTTTGTGTTGCATCCTTCAGATTTTTCGAAGCTAACGTTAACTGTAAACTAGCTAGCTAATGTTGGCTAGCTGTCTAGTCAACCACAACTTGTATATTCTACTCTGAGGTAGGTTAAACTGTTAAGCTCAGACAGGGTATTTACATCTTTTTGTTACTGCTAGCGTGTTTGCAGAGATCAACAACAAGCAGTATGACGCTGGATGTTGCAGCGGGGTTATGTCACTGTCAGGCTAACAGATAGCTGAGGGTGTCTGCAGCTGCCTGCCTCGAACCTTTGCATGTAAATGTTCAGAAGGCTTGGCATCATGTAGACTGTTCATTTGAGCACGTTATAGATCGCCGAGGAAACAAACTGTGTTAGTGAGCCTCCTTGCAGTGTAACGCAGAGCTGGATTGCTGGCTATCCAACTGGGTCAAAGGATGACAGCTGGCACCGTTACTGTGTAGCTCAGGATTGTGGCTAGCCATGCCTCAAGCCGTCTGGTCTGTTTGACAGTGGAGATACAAGCATCCCGACCTACTGACAGGGCATCTGAAGCATTATGTCCTGCCTGCATCCCTTATTCAAGCAATAAAGCATACCAGAGCAGTGTTGACGAAACAGCAATGCCGGGTCAGCCTGACATGAAATAAAACTGCGGTGCAACAACAGGACGAGCTGGAAGTGGACAATTTGCACCAGGATTATTTTCTCAAGTCAGGAGAAGAGGAGATCAACCGTGAAAGGCCGCCCACTGAGCCCAGCATCAGCTGGACCACCAGTCCTTTGCAATGGAGCCAGTGGGAGACTTCGAGTACAGCAGAAAGGACCTGGTTGGACATGGAGCCTTCGCTGTGGTGTTCAAAGGGAGGCACAGGAAGGTAAATAACTGGCCTGCACTGCTTTTCTTCCCCTCCCTTCCCTCTTTCCTCAGAGAGAAAAAGGGGGCCAAGTGACAGCTTCATTTGTAAATCTGGGTCAGTGGCAATGCAGAATGCAGCCAGCAATTTCCTACAGCAGCATCTCTGTGCTGTCACCTCTTCGGGTGACATTAGGCATGGTAACAAATGTTACATTTTATGGTGATGCATCTTGACAATGATTCAGTTCACCCGATGCAATGTACAGTAGGCTGTAATGGTGGATTTCAGTGTTATTTCATCAGCCTGGTATTATTTTGAGGTGTATATGTATGTTGATGTGCTCATTCATGAAACGGATGAGTCAGGCAGCAGTGAATGACTCGCTGACGTAGGGCAGGGGGGAGGTTGGGGTGCAGTGTTTTTCCTCTCCCTTTTTTAGGATAGAAGTCTCCTTATGTAAGAGCTATGCCAGGTTCATTCATACGCAGCCCCGACTACCTATTAGATTATTAATATGATGAAACTGAATTAGATCATTCACATGTTCCATCAGGGTGTGGTTGTTTGTAAGGCACAGAAGGGCACAGGAATGGTGAGTTTGTTTGTGTGTATGCGAGAGAGAGATGCAGTAAATGACATCATTGGCCCCCGCTGCCACTCCTGTGAAGCAGATGGTCCCGAATTCCTCAATGAAAGCCACATTTGAGCACTCCTGTCATAGTCTGGGGACAGCAGATTCCATCTCTTGGTTTGGCTAATGAGTGAAATCAATAGTGGGGGCTGGAAAGTGGAGTGTAGATCTGCAAATCATCGTCCGGCCATCACTGGGAGCAGTGCACTATATGAGTGTATTCACCCACTGCTCACATGCAGCCCCTCACCATACTGTTAAAATGAACCTGGCATGTGATTAGTGTATTTATAACTTAAAGCATCTGCATGCCATCTAGCCTATTTATAGTTTATAGGATTATTTCCACCTAGGAGGAGCAGGGAGGTTACTGCCACCTCCATGCAACCGAGGTGATGGATTGCTTCATCCCTTAAGCAGTGTTGGATGTTAGCCACAAGCTGCTGTTATACTGCAGACCTAGTATCAGCCTATTAGACATGTAGGGTCATCAGAGATAAGGCAATTATATAGACTAGAGTGCATTAGTAATGGCCTGCCTTTGCTTTTACATGAAAGAAGCCTTTACCTATTTTAGCTATTTAGCTATTTAGCTAAAAAGACAAGGTTTGTTTTTTTTCCCAGTTGTTGCTGATTAAAGTCACATTTAATTGAAAAATGACTTCACCTTGTTAGCCAATTTTCCACATCATAACACACACCAATTGAATAATAAATGGCAAGAAAATTACATTTACTTCAGTACAAATCTTTAGTGGTTACTTCGTGGCTAACCAGATAAAAATTAAACCAAAAATACCATCTGACATTTTTTAAGAAAATAGCCATTTATGCATTCATTTTGAAGAATCTTTTGAAGTTCAAGATTATGTGCAAAGCATTTTTAATTTTTTGAACAGTCCCTTCTAGCGGTGGGCGCTGTGTGTTTTTATTGGTTTTTAGGCCAGTAGCATTGATCAGCAGCATGTGGGGTGTAGTGGCCCAGTTCCATTTCACTTTAATGCTCAACCATGGTAAAAATGTTATAGCTAAATATGTGCCAGTACACAAATTTCTAGTGATGAACTGTATATACCAATATACCGCCCACCACTAGCCCCTTCATCTCCATGTCATGTTCCACCTCAACATCCTCTTTCAATCTGGAATTATGGAAGCAAGACACCTTTGAAATTCTGTGGCCTTGTGAGTGTAGGAATGCAGGTTGCTCAGATTTAGATGAGCAAGGATATTTTAACAAATATAACCCTAATCCAAGTATGTTCATGCTTCTTGGACAACGTGCTGTTTAATATAGTGCTGATCTGTCCGTCTATCACAGCGGCTTCAGCTAACAAGTTGACACAGCGTTGCTGACGCTAATCTCTTTGTTGCTCACACCACTGTAATCGCCTGTGATTCATAAATGAGATCATCTGTTACCCTGGAAAAGGAAAGCGTCCCTCCATCTTTACCGGATGTCTTCCATCAGCAGATAATGCTTACTCTGCACTACTCAACTGTCCATTATGTGGCACGCCACCAAGCCATTAGTTTGGTTTGATAGAAAGTATAGCCCTATTCCCAATCCCCCCCATCCCTACATGATAGGCCAGCAGGGTCACATTTTTTCTATGGGTGTACTGTTTGCAGCTAGGCGTCAGTCACACGTGGCTGGGCAGACTGTCAGTGAGCTAGAGATGGATGCAGCTCAGCCGGCAGTGTATGTCACACACCAGCACACATGCACACAGGCTCCCACATGCACTCGTGCTGTATGCTATGCCAGGCCTGAGGCGGAGTGCACCCACAGAACAAGAACATCTCCTATTAACCTAGATTCATTTGGAAAGCATCCCTTTTTATTCATAGAAACCCTTTCTCTGGCTTCCCGTCTGCCTGACCATATATACAGTTGTGTTTCAGTTGTCCTTACTGAAGCTCAGTGTCTCTGTGTTTTGCCCAAGGGCAAAGGAGCAGGCTAGTGCTCTCCAGGCTGTATTTCTGTCACCTTAGTTTGGTGTCGGACATGTGCAGTAGATGTACTGAGAGCCCTTTGACTCACGTGAACTCCAAACGTCTTTTTATACCCGCTCCAGGAGCTCATGTGGAAACATTATCTCATCCAGGGGAAAAAAAATAGGTCTCTCTCCCTTCATTTAGCCTTTAGTGTAAAGTAGACTGCCTCTCGTTCTAGCTGTCATTCGAGTGCCTCATCATTCAGCGCGATAGGGTGGCCTATCTTTCAGAAACCCAAGTGACCCGGTGTTATTGGCACAGCTAAGATTTCCGCCGTCCTCCCAGCTATCTCTCGCACAACGATGCTGACGCTGCAATTACGGCCAGCTGGCAAGGCTTTTTACACAGCACACACAAACATTGCACTTGGCATTAAAGGAAAAATCCACCCTAAAGCACTGTAATGCTGCCATTGATGATGAACCTTGCATTTCTGAGTTCATTTTGTTGTTTGGTTGGGTGTCAACACACCAACATATTTCCATCACAGCTACAAAGGAGTTTGATAGAAGATTTTTTAATATACATCATCATACATAAATGTCAGGTTTCGGTGCCTCCGTAGAATAAAAGAGCAAGAGTTTCTTTCTAGACGTGCCACTGATGTTCAGCAATCATACAGGGAGAAATTCATCTTAGAAGAGACAGACATACCAATTTCTCCACCCGCAGTAGCCTCATTAGACCAGAATGTAATGCAGTAGGCCTGTGTTTTAAGTCAGAGATGTGTCTGCAATTGCAAACACACCCCAGTGTTTGTGATTGCACTGCACTGCAACTAGTTGGCTAGTTAGCTATATTTATATTCCTATGTGCTTGCATTAGAATGAAAGCAACAAGTTCATGTCTCTACTCTGTGGGTTGTCAAATGATATGGGGAAATGTAGGAAATAAGTATGTAAAGTAGAACTAGACAGATGGCTTCAGTAGGTAAGTAAATTAGATTACTTAAGTATACAAAATCCCTCCTTGAAATGAACATCACAAAGGGTGGATTTTTCTCAAGTCATTCTTGTGAGACAGCGCCTTCAAAACAGGTTTTAACTAATTTCTTTTCTCCTTTTGTGCTCCTCTCTGCACTCTGTAGAAGACGGATTGGGAGGTGGCCATCAAAAGCATTAACAAGAAAAACTTATCCAAGTCCCAGATCCTTCTTGGCAAGGAAATCAAAATCCTGAAGGTGAGCATGCCACTTAATTGCTTCTTGCTTATCTCCTGAGCGTACTTGATTTGACATCGACCTTGTGTGAGTCCGTGCCTTTGACAGAAAAGGGCCTTGACTTGCTTGTTAGAAATATCAATCAAAGTGATTACATCATCTGGAGTTAATGTTGTTGGCACAGTCAATGCATCTTGTTTTTCTGCTCTGTTTTTACCCAGGAACTTCAGCATGAAAACATTGTGGCACTTTACGATGTCCAGGTAAGTTCTTAGGTTTCCTGTTTTGAAATGAGATTATTTTATTGGGGCATTAAGTAATGTGTGACCTTTATTGATGACCGATTGCCACAATATCAAAAGGTCTCTGGCACAACTTATGGTAGCCTGCAGTTGACAAAAACACTAGTCACATTTTCACAATAGAAGGGAATAGGCTAGCTAATTAGAGCAGAGATGCAATAGAAACATCTTATGAGGAGGCTACATAATATCACTGTGCCAAATACTGTAGTAATATTACTGCTTTGTCAATTCCAGTAGGTGGGGAATTTTAATTGTAAAACAAAGTGCATACAGGAAAGTGATTTTTTTTTAATTTAATTTAATTTTTTTTTTGCTCTGGCGCAGCAAAATCAGTAAATTGGACAGTGGCCTGTAGTTGGAAAGTGTTGCAAAGCTAGGAGTGTGGCTGAAGAATTGAAAGAATGTAGAAATTATCTTAGTTTTTGGTTACTCAGGATTAAATGGTCAAGGGGATGTGTACAGTATTGTTAGATGAAAACCCCTGCCCTGAAAAGTATCATGAATATGGGTCAATATGTGTCCCTATTGACTGTTGTTATGTGTGTGCTTAACTTAGTGCCTGGCAGGTGGGAATGGCTAAGGTCATGTCTCTGCTTCAGTATTAATGAGGCATCTCTCAGAAAAACGTTTAGATACTGGAATCTCCATTCACAAATTTCCAAAACAGTTCATGAGGATCGATGATGCTGTTGGGGTTTTTTCCTTACAAACAGCGGGCCTTTCAGTTGCATGCTGAGCCTGCCGTCACTCTGCATTTGGAACTGCTGTTTGATTCAGGGTCATACTATTGCAAAGGATCAATCCCATCACTTTCAGTGCTGGGTTTGCACACTATAGCATAAACACGACTGGGTTTGAGCCCACAATTTAGTTGTATGGAAAGCCTGCATTTTTTTTGCAATCATATTGGGCATCAGGTATTATTTCTGCAGAGAGTTATTCAAGATATTGCATCTAAGGCATTTAAGGTACTGGAAACAAACATTTTAAGAGGTATTAACTGCTTTGTGAGTGTTGTTTAAGATATGAGACTATGCACACAAGTACATATGTTGAATGCTGTTTTTTATGCAGGAACTACTTTTTCCAGGGTTACTTAACAAAACTTTACTGTTAAAACATTATCTTAAAACATTACTGTTTGCTCCTCTCTGCACCCAGTAATTTTCAAACTAGTGGGAGAGGCAGAGTGGAGCTGAAACTGGACTTGTCGTCATACTGTTAGTAGGTCTTGAGAAATAATCTTTAGAGTTACATAACACACTGCTCACATGACGGCATGTGACTACTGTCCACCACCAGACCAGCACTCAGTGTTCAGTCCATTATGCTCTGTCCATCATCATCATTGTCATCGTGGGTGATTTCTCAAAACAGACACCCATCACAACTGGGCTTTCATGGCTCTTGCACACCCAAAGGTTGTAGAAAGCTGGATGCTATATTGCAGTCTTAGAAAACCAACCACTTTAATACTTCTGGCATGACCGTGAAGCTTTCTAAATTACCAAAGCAGAAAATTCTCAAGGATGCCTCATCTGAGGAGCCCTTGTTGATCTTCACATGTTAAAGGCCCATGATGCAATTTGCCTCTGGAAATCCCAGCTCAACACAGCTCAGACCTCCTCTGTTTTCTGGGTGGTTATTTGGGCTCAATTAGTCCCACATCACAGAGCCTCTATTATATAGTGCAATGTCCCTTTTACAAATATATTTGTACTCCCATATATTCCACCAACTACAGGTAAAAATAATGTATTATTGATATGAATACTTATTGGTAGCAGAATATTTGACTATGTAGCTTGTCAAGCTTACCCTCTCCAACATTTATCACTGGTCCTGTGTACATTTGAAGAGTGCCAGGGCTGTTCTTATCACTCATTCAGACTGCAAGAAACTTGTTTGATAGATCTCTTTATTGGAACCAATTTTGGGCGATCCAAGAGGCTCCAGTTGCATTTGTGTCTCTTGCAGCTTTTAAGTTTTTAAGAAGCAAATAATGGATTTTTTGCTCCTTTGGTGCTGCCTTTCATAATGTTAGCAGTGTTTTGAACAAGGCTAGCTAGCTAAGCTAGCTGAATCTGATGTGTGCTTTCTCTTGGGGATTTCCTTGCTGACAAAGTCCTATCAGTAGCTATATTGGAAATTGTACTGCTCTCCAGTATGTGTAGCTGGGAGATTGGCTATATAAAGCCTTTAGTTGGGTGTACTCCCGACAAGGAGAGATGAAGGGAGAAGCATGGAGGGAGGCAGAGCTCTTGAAGTGATGACAAAGCTCTTCCCACATGGTCGCAGCACTTCCTGTGTTTGTATAAGCCTCCCACAGGGACCTAGCTGATCAGTCCATCCACCACTCTCTTCATCCCTCCTTCAGTGCCTCTGATGTTATAACTTGTTCCAGAGGCAGGTGGCTGAGGGGCCCATCTCAGTGGCCAGGATAGACTAGAAAATGTGCCTTCTATCACTGGCTTCATCAAACTCATTATCCTGGGAACATAACATAGTCTGATTATGATTTTGAAAACTGGTTCTTGGTCTGTGGTGTTTAAATTCAACACAACCAGCTAGGTCCTTCCTTATCTATGAGCACCTTTTGACCCAAAATAGAAAACTTGCAACTTGATTTTTCCAACATTTGACTTACATTTTAGGTAGATAAAATTCTAAAGTGTTTTTGACCTTAAATGGTTGCAAATATATACTTACATTTATGGGCTTCCTTCCCACATTGGCAGCCATACTGTATTTCCTCAAATAGTGTCTTTTTTGTGGGTCTTTGTTTAGCTGCAGAGGATACCAGGCCTTTACTGGAGGCAGGCTTTTGTTTGTGAGAAGATTTTATTTCTAATTCCCTCTTTTTGATAAGTATATTTACTCATCTTTTAGTACAAAGCCTCCTTGTTTTCTGATCAGCTTCTGCTTTGTGGACTGATCAGGAGACGGGGGAAGCGCTGTCTTATTTTTCCCCCCTTTCCCATTTTTTTCTTCATCTCTGGCCATTGACTGCAGCTCATTCCACATTTATTGCACGCCATATACTAGGATTTGACCTAATTTTGTTATCAGAAATGCAGATGAAATCTTGCATGTTGTACATTTACAAGCAATCTAGCTTTAGATGGTGAATGTAATCTTAAGTTGGTAGTGTAAAGCATAGAAAATCTCACTAAGAAAATGTTTGTAGGCCTCTTGTTGTGAGGCCCTGCTGCAGCTCTTTGGTTTGGCTCTTAGGAGACACCATGGTTTTGACACCAGATAAACCAGAACTGGTATGCTGGTGCTGCTTTTCTTTAATGCACACTGAACCCCTCAAAGCCCACATTGTTAATTACTGTTGTTTGAGTTAGTTTCTTCACGGCCTGCCTCTCTCTTTGTGCATTTTGCCTGCTTGGTTTCTCTCACCTCTCCCCCAGTTTTTGCCTCTGACATTGACTTGTCTAGCTTAGCTTTGGGCACAGCCTCCTTCTCTACCATCTGGCTGTACTTTGTGCCTCCTCCTTTCTCTGCTGTCTTTTTCTGTTTGTCTTTGTAGCCAGTGTTATGCTGTGTATGTCCCCTCTCTGTGACCATATAAATAGAGGCTGGTGTGTCCAAGCCCTTTCTTGACAGAAGAAAATAGCTGTCGTTTTCTTCCCCTCTTTTTTTGTTGTTTTTTGTTTTCTCTTTATCTTTTCTGTGTATTGGGCCCTTTGTATCACTCCCTGTCTTTCATTTTTTTTTATTTTCCCCTCCTGCTCCTCCTGCTTCCCCGCTTGGCATCTTCTCAGCCTCATCAGCTGTTTTGGTTGAACCACGTGCCGTGTGACTAGGCTTACCCAACAAAGCAGCAAATCTAAGCCAGGCTTTTTGTGCAATTGTCAGGAGTGGCTTGTCTTGTCAGCTACACATGACATGGAAAAGCCTGAACTTGGATATTTGTCTCGTTTAGTTGCTGCATTGTCTGTTTTAAGTAAGTCAGACTTATTTAAAAGAGGATTGAAAGAAAACAACTTAGTCTTTTGGCATCATTTTCTGTTTTAAAAGAGTTTTCATTTTTCTGGTTTATATTCAATTCTTAGGTGCCAGTCCACTTTACTTTCTCACTGTGTTTCAGGGCCCTTTGAGAGCTCCTAGCAGTTTCGCAGCAGTTGGTGCTCACTGATGTGGAAAGGAGCAAATAACGTCATGAGACCACAAAGAATAACTGCTGTTTCAATTAGAAGTGGCTCATGATCTGAATCTGATTGGGTAATTGTGGTGTGGTTTGTTTTCAGACAGTATCCTTTTAGCTAATATGACAACTGTTATGCATGGTTATTCATCTGCACCAAGTGATGTTTGAAAATCAGTGGGAGCTTTCCTTGTCTCGAATCAGGCACTACTGCCAGATATTCACAGCTGTTGTGCCCTGGTCATGTCTTTGAACTTCATGAATAAGGTTTGACTTCAGTTTGTTTAAGAAGCCGCAGGGTGTGTTTATATTGTTAACATATGTGCCAAAATCACTGGCAGACCCCTCAGAGTTCCAGAGACCAGTTTTGGTATCGTATTTGGATATAGCTCTTACCAATAAAACGACGTTGTTAATCTAGCCCTGTTAACATTGCACTACCTTTTTCACAGGTTACAGTGAAAGGATTAGAGCTGACTGTCCACTCATGAGTTGAAGGACTACAAGAACATGGAATATTCTGAACCATTCTGGCTGACCCGGCTTATTGTAGTGAGGCTGGAAGAGAGTGGAGTAGCTACATGTCAGCTCGTCCCAATAGATGTTTATGAAGCCTGAGTTAAGGGTTATCACACTTCACATGTGAACAGCTTGAAATATAGGTGAAACTTTGTGATCTTTTCCCCTCTCTGTTTCTCAGTTTAGACCAAGATTTATCTGAACTTTCCCGCTGCACAATGCCTGAGCCAACAGGAAATGGGTAACCTATTTAAAGACTGATGGTAGATACCATAAACATGGGCTTTCTGTTTCATCTTGATAGCTGTTGAGATATAGGTGGTTACCATCAGGCCGGCCAGCACTAGATGGTTGTTGAGAAAGGGCAGGTCTTGGTGTCAGTAGGAGCCTCATCAAGGCTGACAGTGCTGAGAGGGGTTGACCTTTTGGAGAAGCACAGTGCTGTGAGCTCAATGTATAGCCGGCTTATACACAAACAGCACATAATGCAGTGAGTCACCTATAGCCCAGGGCCACAGGTGCACACACAGGGCTGTAGTCAGGGCCACCTTACTTGAGTCTAAGTCAATTCCAAGCCCAGGTACAGTTGAATTCAAGTCAAGACTGTCCAGTTCCAGGTCCCAGACACCAACCGTACTTCATTTGTGTGTGTGTGCGTTTCCTTACAAGGAAGTAGATCAATTCAAAGTGAGTCAATTCACTTATATGCTCATATTTAGATAGTCAAATCAGACATGCAAATGCCGTGAGATGTCTAGTGTCTCTTAAACATGTCAGTGGGATCAGCAGTAGTGTTGGTTTTATATTCTTATGTTTTATCACATTATTTCCAGTTGGTCACAGTAAATTTGACCCACATGCTTGTCAAGTTTACATGAATACCAGACAGGGTTAATACACACAAAACATAATCATGGCTGCTCTTCATTACATTTGTATTACATTTGCTTTACAGCTGCATTACATTTGCTTTAGTAAGTATGATCAGAATTTTTTTTCTAAATATTTAATTCCCTGTTGTCCTCTTTCTTATATTGCCCATAGTTGAATTTCTTTCGTTAGCTCCACTGATCAGCAGTAAACTGATTTTGCTAGATTGCTTTTTATTTTGGTTGTTAAATTGGTCTTAAATCACATTCCAGGTGCCATTAAAAAGGTCTTAAAGGGTCTTTGATTTGACTTTATGAGACCTCTGGATACTCTGTGTACACTGTGACACTTGTATTGCTCCTTGCCAGCTTCTTTGAATGCACTAAACCTCAATGTGTGTGATATGTGTGAATCACCAGCCAAGTTACTATGGGAAAAATGTCCCTTCACCTGCCTGTGCATTGGCAAAGACTGTAAAAGACCGGATGTGGGAAGATTTGCACCGAATGAGAGGTCGCAGGTCCCTGTTCCTGGCACTGTACTGTGGAGGAGCTCTGCTCACTTGCTGCTTTTAATGACAGTCCTGAACACAGGGCCATGTCGCTCATGGCCCTCCTTTGCAGAGCCGTTAACGTTAAGCAAGATGTAGCAGCGTGAAGTAGAGAGTCCTAATTATACGGTGTTGAGTGTCTAAAGCTGTCTCTCTCTTCTGTCCGGCCCACGCTGCACCGTGCAGCTCAGCCACTTTTACTGGCTGAATACTTCAGAGAAGTAGGGCGATGTGGTGAATGTATGTGCACCTTCAAAACTTAGTGCCCAGAGTCCAAAATCAACATCCTCCAAGCAACAAATCGCAGCGAAATTGGCCTTTGCCTGTTTATTGTTTGCTTCACATAGCACCTGAATATTTAAAATAACATTGAGAATTATCATTGATAATTTTCCCCTTTAAACTTCACTAGTCCTTTGCAAGTGAGCCAAACAGTTAATTTTGGATGTATGAGGTGGCACTTCCTAGCTATTGCGCTCTACATGAGGGCGCTATACTCAACCAACCACTTTCACACACTCTCACACACACACACACACACTTCACTTCTTTGTTCTGCCATCCGCACGCACGCACGCAAACACTGTTTTCGTGAGATGTGATGAAACTGGAGAGAGAGAGAGAGAGAGCTTGACGGAGCAGGGTATGACAAACTTGATGTCAAAGAACAGAGAAACACGAGGGAGGAGGGAGGAGAAAGAAGAGCGGGGTTTGTTTACGAAGCTCAGGCAGTGCGGTGGTTTGTGAGGCAGCTACGTGGGGTCAAGCTTCCAAAACAAAACCTACACTTCCTCCTGAGGAACACTGTGTTCTAGCCTGGAGAGGGGCCTCAAGCCTGATTTGTGTGTGTGTGTGTGTGTGTGTGTGTGTGTGTGTGTGTGTGTGTCCATTCTACGGGAGGTAGAGGTAGGGGGGGCTGACAGAATGAAGTTGGGTGAAAGCAGACAGGGGGGCGTTCCTTATTCTTGGATACATTGAGTGGGGATTTTGGGAGCTCAGTGAGTTTTCCTAGAAATCCATCAGCGTGAGCCCCCACATTCCATCATAGGGCTTTTCTGTACAGCCATTAAACCGTCTGGGACATAAGCCCAGAGGAAAAGCCTACAGCTATAATGCTTTGTGAGTGCACATGCACCATTACCCTTATGTCCTCTCTTGGTCCCACGTCCTCAGGATTGAACATGTGCTTTGTTTGTTCCGTGTTTCGGCAGCACACATGTTATTTAAGGAAAGCAAACACACTTGCAGTATTTCAGCTGTTTCACATGATCTCCAATTCATTTAGGCTTGCCTCTTACATAACACGTGGTGTTTGCAGGACCTGCAGGCTTAAATTGTTAAAACCATATTATTACTGTATGGTTAAAGGCCGTAGCAGATCTTTAAAATAGTTAAATATGGCATGTCTTGAACATTTTTTGTTGATAATGCAGACCTACAGTATATTCTAACAGGTCTAAAGTTTAGCATTTAACAGCTGTAACACCTATAGTTTGCTTGCTTTGGTCTGATTTGGAGGTAAAGTTGCTACTTAGTTTCAATTTTCACTAGGTCCGGTTAATGTTCACACAGCCCTGTGTTAAGTGAACCAAAATTTGTAAACACATGACACATGGTTGAACAGGTTGTTCATCTATTGGACAGAATTTTTACAAGGAAAACTTCCTTGTAATATCCCAATCGCAGATAACATATTGCAACAGCAGAGCAATATTGGAACAATGGAACAAAAACAACATAACACAGACCTCTGTATTTCCACCAGTAATCATGAAATATTGTCTTCAGCCCATATTTCTAGAAGAGCCCTCACCTGATTGATACTCCTTGTTTGTCCCTGACTCATTCTGGCAGTACTGGCGGCTCTGTCTGGCAGCTTCAAGTGTCAGCATCCACTTTCATCCCCCAGTCCACAAAACACTATGTTTTGGTTTGCTTCCTGTAGTTTGGTTGGGTTAGGTTCTCGCCTATAATGAACAGGACCCAAACTTGGGTCTGATGTTTCAGGTGGACCACAGTTTACTTGTTTGGCCTAAACCAGAGTTTGAAATTGTGTTCTCACCTTTCCAAACCAACCAAACCATTTCATCTCTGAAGAATAGAGACAATCCAATGTGTGCAAATTCGTGGAGAGAAATCGCCCAGGCAGTGGGAAGAGATGTGGAGGCGTGCAGGTAAAAGTGAAAGTATCTGCAAGGCAGATTTGTGAAAGCCTCTCAAACGTCATTAAACATTCAGAAACGGGATCCCTTAATTTAACTCAACCCTTAAAAATTAAGGCATTCTGTGCATGGATGAAAGGAAAACTAAGGACATATTAAGGGCTTTGTGTTTCATTGTGGTACTGGGACACTCTTCTGGTGAAGCGAGTCCCCTCGCGACAGCCAAATTCTAGTATAACAGAGCCACGTGCACGTCTGCTGTCCACGAGCTCGTCCGCAGCTGTCCGTGTGCACGCCCATTTTGAAGTATATATCAGCCCTCACATGTAAGAGTTACTGCAGTTGTGAAGTTGTTCTTAGATTTAATTTTAAGCAGTATGAAAGTGGTTTTCAGAAGTCTCATCTTAATTGTAACTTCATAAAACTTGAAGAGACCCTGTAATAGGGTTAGATGTGAATGTAAAACAGCTTCAGGGGTGTAACATCTGCAAAGAAACCTCACCCTGATGGAAGGAGCTGCAAACACCTAAAAGAATTTCATTAGTATGACTTTCAATGGAGGGTTCCCAGTGTCCCATGATGGTCTAAATGTTTTTTCAGAGGCTTTTCCACCCTTAAAATCCTGGGGGAAACACTGAATCGGTGCAATTTATTTTATGTTAAAAATGGTGTGGCTGGCATGAAAAGGGTTGATAGCATGAGATGTTGTCATAACGTATTGGCTGTTGGCAACTTCAATCAAAAAAAGGTCTATGTTGGTTTTGAAAAACCCTTGTTGGTTGAGGCCTGCCTTGTAACACTAAAACACTGAAGGTGCCAAGTAATTGGTTTGTGTTTGCTGCACTTCACAGTCTTGTTCCTTGTATAAAGCTGCTAGGATTAAGGCTTGCTACACGCACCTCTACGGGACGCCTGTCCATTCGTGAATGGATTAACACATGGTGTGTTTGTTTGTGTGTGTGTGTGTGTGTGTTTGTGTGGGCACACCATCATATCTGCATGAACAAATTGTATGTTTGCCATACTTGCAAAAACAAGCGTGCCCTTTCTTGGCTCAAAATTTAACCCCTTTCTGAAAAACACAAGCATGCAAGCATGACCCTCTAACATCAGCATGTAATTAGTGTTTTTTCATCACCACTAGTGGCAAACTGATGTGTCAGTGCATGCTGCTGTTATGTCAAATCACCGACCGTGTTCCTAAATAACACCCCTTTACTCAGAATACTCTGGATTATCCTCGTAGCTTGCGTGACAGATACACGCCGGCTTTCCACAAATGCGTAACAACCCCCTCCCCCATGTACACACACACTCACTCCTCTCCCCCTCCTCCCTGTCCAATTTGGTCATCTCCCTTCCCCCCTTTGTTCTTATGTAACTCTGCACTCCTGGAGTTGGGGTGTGACGCAATGGGTGAAGTGCTAACCAAAAAACACCGTTATGTGGGCTGAGATAGAGTGTATGTTTGTGTGTCCCACTTCAAAACAGCAGCCATTTTTCAGTGCTGATGTACCGTGTGGTCACTTGTCAGACCAGGCCCTCATTACAATAAAATCCCTTCATTCATCCAACTGACAGATGGGTAGTTGTGAAACAGTTTACACACTGTACATGAGTGATGGTGGACTTCCATGATGCATTGATGATGACAGAAGCGATAGTTTCATCATTGTTGTTTTGGAATATTCTTTGACCGGAAGGGAATGTTCCTGGGGTTGGCCCTGCTCTGACAGCATGCCGCCCACGTCCAAAGTCCACCAATGTTTTGTTTCAGATACGGCCGACGTGTGAACAGTACGTTCCAATAGACTGTTGTTGGTGGAAAACAGTTCAAGCAGTCGTGAAGTTCACCAGCACTGGTCGCTATTTTTTTCTAAGCCTCCAAACACAAAGGCCGCCCTGTGTGCTGATGTCAACACCTGCCTCTTGAAATTCCTCTCACTCCTCAGCAATTAGGCAACTAACCAAGCTGAGGTGACTGCAGCCGCCAGAAACAACAACACGAGAAAGTGCCTAAAAACAAAACCCTGAGTCAAATAGAAGTGTTCTCTTCTTCTAGTGGTACACCAAGAACTGCTGTTTCTTGGTAATAGTTTTTATTGATGCGACAAAGTTGTTGATGCTGAGTTTTGGATTGTGTAAGATTGCACACAGTGACAGTGGCTGGTCCCTCAATTACGTTTATGTGTGTGTGTGTGTATTGGGGTGCTTAGGGAGGGGGCTTTGACATAGCCACTGACGTATCAGTTACCCTTGCCCCTCTGGCGTCATGTCTGACTGCGCTCCCTACCCCCAGCGACACCCCACCCCCACTGCGCTGCAGAATACATCCTCATTATGTAATCCCACTCTGGCCCCAGCCTACACACACAGTCTCGTTTTCACACAGACACTCACACACACACACACACACATACATACAGTTACAATGGATAACAGCAGCCCTTCCCCCACCACCACCTGCCCCAGCTGTAGCAAATGCTCTATAGGATTGGGCAGGACAGAGCTACTTACCAACCTATCAGACAGTCCCCTTAGCCTTGTGTCTCCGCTCACATGACTCACATGGTGTTTGTTCACTGTGCTGTACTGTAGCTCTGGACTGGTCAGGTCATAGAAAACCTATATATTTGATAGGCTGTATGTGGAAGGGTGTGAAGTACACTAGATATTACTGTTTGTATAGGGAGCCGGAGTGAAAGCAGAACTCACAAGTTTTTGTTCCAGAAGTAAGAAAACACTATTCATAGGTCCCTAAATTACAAAAAATAAAAAATAAACCAGCACTTAAACATTATTGTGCTGAACAGTATGTTATACAGTTCACCTCAGACAGAAATGGTCAGTTAGGAAAAATCAAAGATAATCATTGTTTATTGAAATTGATTTCTTTCAGCGGGTTTTTATGGACACCATTTTCCCCAAGTCCTAGACGGCCTAAGACAGTCGCACCTTTAATGTCAGCTAGCTTGACAGACCAGTGTGACACCAAAATGAGTACATTGCTTCTTTAGAAGAACAAATAAATTTTAGCCTACAGAAGGCTAGCCTCTAGTTGTAAGTGCTGTGATTTTTAAATTGGCAACTGGAGATTTCAGAAGGGGAGTCCCAAACAGATTAATGGCCATGACATATTATTTGAGTGCTGCAAAAACTCAGTTTTTAAATGCTAAAAACTAAATGCTGTTGTGCCTTGCTTAGACATGTGGAATATTCAACTTTTATTTGCAAAGGCAGTAGTAGACAACATTGGAATACTGCAACATTTTGGGAAAAATACCCTTTTTCCAACCTACCCAGACTGAGGCAAGATGTTCAATGCCATTTTCACCTCTGTATGTCCACTGGTTCAGTTCCTATAGTTAGCATTTTGTGTTAGCTTAGCATAAAGACTTGAAGTCTAAAGGAGTCAGTAGCCTAGCTCCATCAAAGTGAAAAAATAAACCTTACAGCAACTCCTAAGCTGTCTTACACAATGTATCGTGTTACACGGTAATGAAATATAGGTCTTGGGATTTTTTTTAATGAAAGTCGTTTTAGGAGAAGTTAGATAGTAGGAACTATAATGGATGAACACATATGTTCAACGGTTATAGTTCCTGCCATTTAAGTTCTAAAACGACCCTGACATGTATTTCAAATACACTTTGTGTAAATAAGACAGCTTCAGAGTTGCTGTAAGGTTTATGTTTTCACTTTGACAGAGCTAGGCTAATGACTCCTGTAGACCTCAACTCCTTATGCTAAGCTAACAGGAAATTCTACCCATAGGAACCGAACCAGTGGACGTATAGAGGTGAAAATGGTATCGAATGCCTTGTCTCAGCCTAGGTAAGTTGGAAGAAGGGTATTTTGCCCAAAATGAGTATTCCTTTAAGCTTTGCATATGGCTGATGGGAAGTGTAGTCCTACACTCATGGGTTTGTTTTGGTCAGTAGATGATGATGTGAGAGAACATGATCCACACAACCTGACACCTGACACACATGTTGATCATATTCATGTTTGCCTGGAGACACACTGGTAATCCAGAAGCCTTCTTAGGCTACATGGCGGTTTCCCACCCTTTCAGCTCCTCAGCGTTGACAAGGTGTCTGTTTTAACAGTCACGTTGTTGTGATTCCTTGAACCCCAATACCTCGAACACAACCCTGCAACAGGTTCCATCATGCTTTTGTGTGACATATGTACACGGTGCTTTGGTTTACCACGGGTGGTTTTGGCTGTAACTCGTGAGGGTCTGTTTTATTTCTGTGTTGACTGGAGCCATGCTGTACAACATTGCTATTAAATACAGCTGGGTGTATTAGCACTGTCATAAGACTGTCATAAGGCATAGTAAAACACATTTCCAGCCACGATCTTTATAAATAGTTAACTACTGACATACAGTCACTTCTGTGGCCATTTTGTCATTGAAGTTAATAGCTCCTTGTATCTCTAACTAACTGTCTCTTCTCTTCCAGGAAACTCCCAACTTTGTTTTCCTGGTCATGGAGGTAAGTGCAGAAATGTGAGTGACTCGATGTTTGTCGTGTCAGGACCCATGTTTTCACCATGTGTGCATCATGTGCTGTTCCCCATTTGGCCACTGTTGGCGTCATCATCACTGTGGTCTCCCTGCCTGCCTGTCGGTCTTTGTCTCTTGTTTTCTCTCGCTGCGTGTCTTCATTCTCCTTTGTTCACTTGCCAAGAGCCTAACCCTCGGCATCCTCCCCATCCTCCCGCGCGGCCTACTGTACCTCCAGTTTCGCAACACTAGCGGCTGCCTGCGGGGTTGAAAACAAACACCTCAAGTTTCTCACAGAAAATACTTGACTGTTTTCTAGGAACCCCGTTCTCCGAAAGGCATTGCTTAAATGTTGTTTTTGGCCTATATTTAGACAGCTCTCCTAAATATTAATATCCCCTTGCTCACTTTCCACCTGTTGATAATCTTTTGGGAGCTTGTGTGTGTGTGTGTGTGTGTGTGTGTGTGTGTGTGTGTGTGTGTGTGTGTGTGTGTGTGTGTGCTTTGGTGAATTGCCACTGGGCCATGTTCCCACTGGAGGCTATCTTGACTTGTTTTTCATCATCTGTTGTTTTCACAGTTAACCAAAATGAATGACAAGACAGAGACAAACAGAGAAAATGTTATGTTTTCATTTTCATTCCACTATCAGTTTTTGGAGTATTGCTTGAGACATGCTCTTTCAGATAACCTCCACATGTAGGGAATAGAAATAGAGGCATTGTCTGAAAGCTGCACCAGCTTTGCCTCATTGACGTGATACAGAAGGCACTGCCAGTTATGCTAATCACGAAGGTGTTGGTGACGCTTCATGTTTTGCTTAGCCAAAAAAGGCTCGTCTTACTCAAAGGGTAATGGAAGTATCAGATGAGTTTCTTCAGAGGTGACTGCGCTGAGCTTGGTGTGCGCCCGTTGAAAAGATACTGTTCAGAGGGACACGGTGCCCTTTCCGCAGGCGGTCTGGAGTAAAAAAAAAAAAAAAAAAAAGACAATTTGTTCGAACAGGACATTTACCTTCCAGTGAGTATTCAAGGGAAGTTGTTTGTCCTGGAAAGTTCAGTCCTGCATTTCTGCCAACATAGCAGACATGGTTTGAACTGAGCTCACATAAACTTGCAGCAGATGACATGTAAACTTACTGAGCCTTTTTTTTTAGCACACTGTCTTCCCAAAAACAAATTTCATTTATCGACAGCAGCCTCTCCGTCTTTTTGTTTGTGTCAGTAAACCATATAGCCTGAGTGTGGTGTAGCATTCAGCTGACACTGTTAGCTGACCTTCCTGTAGCATGCCAGTCTCATTACTTACTGTTGCTCTATCAATTCAAGGCTTTACTAAGCTGTAATTGATTCCTCAATACCAAAGGGAAACAAGCTGGCGACTCAGTTCACAGGTATTGGATGTGACCACTGTGATGATCAGCTCAGGCAAGAGCAAACTCAGCTTTGATCCAAAGAGGCATCAGTCAATTAGCTTAGCGCCAGGGGTTTGATTGGCTGTTTGATTGCCAGAGGGATGAACTGATGTGTAGTGGATTAGCATTAATGATGTAGCGTCCAGGATGATTTACTTATTTCTGTTTGTTTGTTTATTTCTGTCTCACTCTTG
>OMKZ01027826.1:0-16986 GCA_900302535.1 Neoniphon sammara
TTTGAACGTGTGCAGTTTTAGTTATCTAGATCTGGAAGCCCATGAACTATATTGATGGTTTATATTGTGTAAAATGTGCCTTGTAATCCCATCTGGGAAATGGGCATTGCTGATGACATGAAATTTTAAACAATTTTAACAATCCCTCTGAACATTCAGTCAGTAGTAGCAGTAGTATGAAAAATCGAATAGTAGTAGTGATAGTAAATCACTAACAGCAGGAACAGAGATTGTAATAGCAGAAGTAATTTAATTTATAATTGTAAGTACACCATATCCGTTCTCTCTAGGCTTCCATCCGTAATACAGCCAACTACCTGAAGAGGTCACTGGCAAGACCTCTGAGGAGACCGTATACTGTGGCCATCTCCTCGTACGCTCTGGCTTTGGTTGGAAAAGACGCACATTTCAACCCAACGACTGCCTTACTCAGAGCTGCATCTCCAGGTGTCCTGCATACTGTCTACTTCGCTTGAACAACATAGAGGTTCTGATGTAGTCTGTAAAGATGTTCGAATTTTGCCGACCATGGACAACTTGGACATTTTTATTTGTTGAAGGATATCTCCATCTTCTCCCTCCATCTCTCTCCTTACATTCCATATCTCTTGGTTCCTGTCTGAATGCTGATTTTAGTTTTAGTTCTACAGTTGTTTCTCAGAGGCAGAGGTGCTCTAGAAGCAGAAATAATCTCATTGGTTGAATTAGACCTTAGTGGGCAGGGCCACAGAACCCCAATCGTATATTTAAGTAAATTAAATAAAGTAATATTAGAGTGAAGGCCTGTGAAAATGGCAACTGCAGCCACTTTAGATTTCTTTTCTTTGCATATGCTGCACAAATTTAAAAAATCTTTACACATATACACTACAGAAATTTACAATTTTCACATAATGCAGGCTATTTCAGCAATGAGATTCTTCTTTAAGAGAGGTGGAAACTTAATATTATGAAGGGTAACTTACTGGCAAACGCAGCCTAGCCATGCTTAGTTGTCTAGTTTAGCTGTTTAGCTTTGCTAATAATCCATTTCCAAACTAAACTGACCTTCCAAGGTCATGAATACCATGCTCATGAAATAATCAAAAAAAAGTAATTGCTGTGCTTTTCATTCATGTTTTGACAAGGATTTCCTCTTTGTCATTCAAGTTCATCAGTTATTTGACTGTGGCTCATTGGCTCCACTTACTGAGGTGCAGCTCTGCC
This sequence comes from Neoniphon sammara, assembly GCA_900302535.1. Lineage (NCBI taxonomy): Eukaryota > Metazoa > Chordata > Actinopteri > Holocentriformes > Holocentridae > Neoniphon > Neoniphon sammara. Next base: position 1,207 of record OMKZ01027826.1, read on the forward strand.
TCTGAGAAAAGTTTATATAACTAATGTTGGATTTAAGGTTTGTTTACAAGTTGAGTGTACTTCATATAACTCAGATATCCATATAACAGATTCCCCCTACTTTCTGACATGGTGGAATGTTCAAGTGGTGGTGGCTCGAGGGAACGTTATATACCCAATAAACCCAACAGCACTTGAATGCACAATAATACTTTACCTATTAAGTTACACAGAATGTCTTACATTTATTTTCCGCCCTCCTCCAGGTGGAAGCCAATGGCGTGACAGTGAAAACACCCTGTTCACCCTGGAGGCAACTGGCTATGCCCTGCTGGCTCTGGTGAAGCTTGGGCGCATGGAAGAAGCTGCAGCACCCTTCAAATGGCTGAACAGCCAGCGCAGGAGAGGAGGAGGCTTCGGTTCCACTCAGGTACCACCAGAGGGAGCCTGGAAACAGACTTGTTATAGCCTCTTTAATTTCAGTTACGTTCATTGCCCTCTAGGCTTAGATTAGTGCATCCCATTATTTTCACTTCCTTGAAAACAGTGAAGCTTAAATGGTAACTTCATGCTGCACCAGTAGATGTAAATCAAAAATTCAACCAATTAAACCTTCACAAATTGTTAAATAAGTAGCCTTCTTGCTCAAATAGGAATTTGTGTTTCAGTGAGACTAATCATCGTGCTTCTGCTCGTATTTTTCCATGAAAGCCTTGCTCCGAGCTATGCACTCATTAAGGCACAGAAAAGCCCACCCATACTGTTGTTGGTGATGCTGTGTGTACAACTGATCTGGTATTCCGACCAGCTGGGGGCAACATTGCATTGGAGATGTAATGAATGTACATTGTGAAAGGCTTTAGATTGTGACAGATTCAGCTGTGAATGAGGCATCATGCACTGATTCACAAAGTGGGGGCTGAAGGACTTTTGGACGTCCTTGTCTTAAAGATGAAAAAAATATTTTTTTTAATCTGAGGCTCTACTCACTGCACTGTTATTTCCCAAATAGTATTATAAACAGTTTTGAAATGAATCCAATGTAAAAAAAGATGGGCATTCTTGGGAACAAATTTGGTTAATTAAAGGTGCCTGGTCTACTGTTGATCAATATAAAGCAGTCTGTTAATGTCTCACCTGATACAAGAGTCCATAATTCATATATTGTATGTTAGGTCCTGTGGTCTGTTTCCCAGGTGTCAGTGTATACCGCAACACTGTGTAAGATGTCTGCAGTTGGACTGCAGTTTTTTCTAATGATTATGCACCAGTGATACCAAGACAAATTCCTGAGCATTTAATTTACTTGGAGTTAAGAGTCTCTGATTCTGATCACAATAATTATAAAGACATTAATTCCAAGTTGAATAGTAGCAGCTACATGTAACTTGCGCCAAGACTTCTATTAATGAGGCGGGGGAAATAGCAGTGAGCAAATAACAGATAGAGGTTAGCCCAGAAGATGGCAAGAGTGCTATTGACCTGGTTAAAGTGTCAAATAACCTTTACCACCCCTTCCAGCCCACCATGGTGGTGCTCCAGGCCCTGTCAGAGTACCTGGTTCACAAACCCCCTGAGGACCTCAGTCTGCAGGTTGATGTCAGGGTACCGGGGCGCAGTGACCTCCGCTACCATTTTGACCCCAAGACCTCCTACGTGGCACGCTCCTCCAAGGTAATGGAGATGAAACTCTACATAAAATCCAACCCAGCCAATCTTTTATATTTAGACATTTAGCTGATGTTTGTATCCAGAACAACCTCAAGTTTATTTATAGAGAGTTTTTAACAGACAAATGTGTCATTAAAGGATAATTCCGGTACTTTTAAACCTAGGCCCCATTTTCCCATCTTTATGGGTCTAAATGATTAATATGGACAAAAAATTTTGGAATCGGTCCAGTATTGAGTTAGAATGCTATAACCTACAAACACGAAATGGCTGCAACCTAATCCAGTGGGGCATATGTCTGCATCAAAGTACATCCACTGAAAGTGTTTGTTTTTGCCATTAATACTTAATATTATAAGTGTCTGACAACATTATGGAAAGTGCTGGCACTCAGTGTGCATTACCTTCACTCTGTCTGCAGCAGGTCTCTCCACTCTTGGAACAGCATTTTTCTTTAGGTAAAGTGCTTTGGTACAGGACTTCTTCTCTTCTTTGGCTGGCAGCAGTGATCCAAATTGTCCAAAGAGTCACTGCAGACCCGGTGGTCTGCAAGGAGCAGTGTCCGGACAGGAGTGTTAGCATCCATTTGTAGCACAACTAGCTGCAGCTTCACCATGTCCCAATCCAACAACAGATAAGGCCATAAGGATAAGGACATTCTTTTGGCACAATTTGGAAATGTGCAAACACAAACCATTGTTAATTTCTTAAATCTTCTAGATAATACTAAGCTATGCTTTTTGTACTCCACTCTTCCCTGGACAGCTCTCAACTCTCACTCATGTTTACACTATTGTCTTCCTGTAACAACTCACTTCCTGCAAGATTTCAGAGCGAGACTTCTCCTTGGGCGAGACTTCTGTTACATGTTAGACATCTCTGTAGGGATCCTTTCCATAATGTTGTCAGACTCATATAGTAACAATCTGAACTTGTCAGTGGCAAAAACAAACACTTTTAGTGGGCATACTATGTGGATTACGTTGCAGCCATTTCGTGGTTGCTGGTTATAGTGTTCTCGCTCAATACTGGACCACTTCCACATGTTTTGTCCCTATCATTTAGACCCCAAAATGTGGGGAAATATGGCCCAGGCTTAAAAATACTGGAATTATCCTTTAAGTGTCTTACAGAGAACAAAAGCACTCAAAAGCAGGTAAAAACAAAGATAATAAAAACAGGTTTCACTGTCTTGCTCAAGGAAACTAAGGCTGGGCAATGAATGAATGAATCTGGTGGCCTCATCTTTAATGTTTTCAAACATGTATTTGCATTTGAATATCAATACTATTTCCCATAAACAATAAATTGCAGGTATACTTAAAATCTCCTTTATTACTAGTATTCCCACTACAATTTGTTCTTCTCTGGTGTTTTGTGTGTTGTAGGTGCCCCTGAACAAGGATTTTGAAGTGGAGGCTCGAGGAAATGGACAGGGAATACTGGAGGTATGACAATAAAACCATCTCTGCAGATGAAGATTGTTGCAAAAATGTTGTAACTCTAAGATTTGTTTTTCAGTTTTAATTTATACTGATAGTTTACATGGTCCTTAAATAGTAGAGTCAGTTCCATGACATCCGCATTTCACGAAATCCATTCAAAACCTAGGAGGCATTATGCATTATATATTATCTGTTAAAAAATACACGGTTCTCAGTGGGAAATGAGACAGTTTTTACAATTTCCTGAAAAGCTGATTTGTGTTATTTATTTATTTATTTATTTATTGAAGATACAATATTTTCATCCAACAGCAGCAATGTTTTTTTCCCCCTCAGCTCTACAAATATTGATTAATACTCATTCTTTCTGGTGTGTCATTGTTTGCATGTGGGGTTTCTCTGACACTGGAACTTTTACCTCAGGTTGTGACCTATTACAACCAACTGCATGAGGTGGATGAGAAAAGACCCTGCAATGACTTTGAGCTCAGCGTAACTATTGCAGAGTCCAGCGGTAACACCAATTCTCACACTACATCATACTTCATACCAAAGATATCTCATGATATCTAATTTGAGAGAGCATGTGTTTCCTTGACAATTACACCTTTGTATTATGTAAAATGCAACACAATGTAAATAAAATGTTAGATAACATAAAACAATCTTAAAAGCACACTGTGATATTCATAATGCAATGTAACATAATTTATTCAAGATTTGTAAAGTGCAGTAATACATATAGTTAAACATCAGAGTGCAGTTATACTATCTACAAGCACTCATGGAATGCTTCTTGACCAATATTAATACAAAAAAATCTGCACACCAAAAACTCCCGTTTCAAGACTTTATTACAGCAGTGACATTTTGAGTAAACGCTCTTCCTCAGAATTCTTGACCAATCAAATCTCTTGACCAGACCTAACTATTTTGTAATGTGACATAACAGTATAATAACAAGACCACAGAACTAAAACCAACATAGCTTATCATATAAGGTATAATATGACATATAACATAGCTTAAGGTAACATAAAACATAGCAAAATGTGTAACATAACATAATGTAATGTAAACATATTAAATGGTACAAGTGAAAGGAGTGCTTCATTATGGACATCGATATGTTATTACATCATTATTAAGTAGATTAAAAAACTTTGATGCAGTGAGAGTAAAGCAAATGCATAGGCAGTAGAGAGTGATCTGCATAAGTGATGTGCATTCACAACCACATGACAAGATGCCCAACCATAGCAAATCAAAAATTCTTTTGTTTTTTCTTCCCTCCATAACAGAGAAGCCTCCAGCAGATGTGGAAAAGTCCTATGAGATCACCATCAAAGTGAGGTAATTTTTTGTTCTGATACCTCCTCTCACATTTGTGTTTTTAACCTTTATTAAACAGAGAAATAAGAACTGTTCGGCAATGTCAGCTATGCCTTGACACATGTAATTACACAAATTCCCCATTGGGAATTACCCAGTACCACCGTCTTTTGGTTCCTGAGCTACTACACTGGAACAGTTGGGGGTTAAGTTTTGCTCAATAGCCCTCCAACAGTGGAAGGGTGAATGCCATGCATCCATTTTAGGTCAGGTGAAATCTCAGAAACCAGTGGTCACATGTGACAAAACCTTGGAGATGATGAATTTTGACACTACACTGGTTGGCCGAATAGGGGTGCTATAATGAAATGCCCAAATATTTAACTTGCAACAAATCTGATTGATATGAAACCTTCTTTTGAAACAAATGAGTTGCTCTTCCACCACCATCACCCCCTACAAAAAAAAAAGGCCAGGAAGAAATCTGAAGAAGAACCACAGAGAGAGGGAAACCTCTTTCAGGCCGGCGAAGAGTGCAGTGGGTGCTGAGCAGACAATTTAATAACTGAGTCAGTGTCTGCTGTAGAATTAGCTGTTAGTGGCTGGTCTCCTTTACAAAGAGTTTCATATGCTTTCAAATGCTGACTTTTGAGGTCTTATTAGGTTGCTGGTGTTCAGCGATTTCAGATTCCTTCCTCCTCTCCTCAGAGTAGCAATACATCTCCTGAAAATGTAAAACACCATTAAATCACTGATATTTTGGTATTTTAAAATTCTTGAATCGCACAGCCAGAAGCATGTAAAACCTACAGTGCTGAACTTTCACTTCATTTATGTATGTACATTTTAGGCTGATATCTGCGCTGAAGATTATACGAATATTATGTACCCCTACCCTCATAGGAGTGCTGGAATTAAAGGTCAAAATTTTTAACTCAAACGTGACATATCAAGATAACACTGGTCTGTTTTTGAAAAAAAAAAAAAAACTACACATTGTGGCATTGTGTTCTGGCATTAAAAATATAGCACTCTTTGGCTCGTTGGGCACCTTATAAATTAAGGTTAACATTTCAAACTATGAAAGGCCATAACTGGTACACCTCTGGTTCTTTGATGAAACTTGGAGGGCTGATGCATCTAATAGACACAATTGGCTTTTTACACTTTTTTAAAGGGGAGTACCAGGGGAGTAAAGATGAAACTTGAATTTGAAACAATTTGAGTATGTCCTTGTGTTATTCTTACACCCAAACAGTCCAGTCACCATTTGTGAACCTGAACCATTTTCTTCATATGTTGCCCAATACAGACTGGCTACCTCTCCATGCATGCTCATGTCGACTCAGGTTCACTATCCTGCTTTATCATTGTTCCCCTCCTCTCTCACACAGGGCTTTAGGACCCAAGGATGTCAGAATGGTGGTTCTGGATATCAATCTGCCCACTGGCTTCACCCCAGATAACTCTGACCTGGAGATGGTAATCACCTAATGCTAGTGTTCAAATAGCAGGGAGGCTAACAGGGAGGAAAAGTGGATGACCAGTACATTGGCTATATCCACTATTAGCATATTGTATTGATGTTACATCCAGAGATTTGGCATAAGCAAACAATGCAGGAATAAAAAAAGCTTTTAGGGTCAAAAGTTCAGTTTTCAGTTTCACCAATAAATGAACCATGTCAGTTTTTCCATAAGGAAGTCTCAAGCCTCGCCACAGCCCCCCAACCCACTTGGGTCTTAGAGTGCCAGTGGCATGTAGTTGACGCAAAAATAAAGTCACACTTTCACAGTAAAGAGGAGTGAGCTCGCTATATAGAGATCCAACACTAATTTCTAGTGAAGAGGCAACACATCACCATTGAAAATGCTGTAATAACACTGCTTTGTTGTTTGCTTTTTTGGCTTTTGAATGGAGCTTTTTATCAGCCTTTGTAGTTGAAATGTGATGCTATCCAATTGGATGTAGCTTCATTCTTCATCTCCGCTGTTGGAATGTGAATTAGTGTCTTGAAATTCCTATCCTATAATCCTATCACTCTCTGCTCTGTTCACATAAGCTCAGTAGGCCGCAGAGAGTGAGATGATCAGCGCCTAGATGCCAAACATAAATATCTGTGCTATACATATATCTGTGCATGCTTTCCATAACTTTACTCGTGAACTGGCCAACTGAAATGTATTTGTCCCTTTAGACTTGCCGTAGCTAATTATTTCCCCTAGAGGGCGGTCAGGATTACTTTTCTAGGCTAGTGGCGCTAACTGACTCTGTGTGTGTGTGTCCGTCCAGCTTGCCAACTCAGTGGACCGCTACATCAGTAACTTCCAGATAGTTGACAACCTGAGTGACAGAGGCTCGCTGATCCTCCACCTCTTCAAGGTAATGACATGTGAAGCTGCAGCTCTATTCTGTTTTACCATTTTCTATTCTGCCCTGCCATACCCTTCCATCTTATTTTGCTCTCTTCTCCACTCTTTTCTTTTCTACTCTGTTCTTCTCTATAAAACCCTAATTTGCTGTACTCACGCTCACTCACTATACTCATCACTGCCTTACTCCACTCACTCTATTGTCACTAGCACTCCTCAACTTTACTCTGCCTTACTTTACTGTATTTTATTCTGCTCAACTCTTCTTCATGCTACTCTACTCTGCTCTATATACTACCTTAACTCACTCTACTGTTTTCTATTTTTCCCTATTCTGCTCTATTCTCCCCTTCTCTATTTCACCTTTGTTCTCCACCATACTGTTCTGCTCAACTGTACTCTGATTTGCTCTACTCACTGCACTCTACTCAACTCTTCTGTGTTCTACTCTCCTCTCCTCTCAGGTTTCTCACAAAGAGCCAGAGATCCTGATCTTCAGGCTTCAGCAGAGCTTTAAGGTTGGCCTGCTGCAGCCCTCCTCAGTCACTGTCTATGAGTATTACAACCCAGGTAGGAAAACGCCACCTGATCATATTGTTTCCCATTTTGTATTATTCCCCAAGGGACCGCAACAGAAATAAGCCTCACTGTGTTATTGTGACTTTTTCTGTTTTTTATTTTGCTATTTTAGACCTTCAGAGGAGTCATAAATTATGAATAAAAGTGTCAGATCAAGTGAATGACTGAATTAACCCAACAGTGTAGTTCAGATCACATTACAGCAAAGCTCAAAGTCATTTCAAGCTGTGGTGTTGAGTGACTCTTGTGATGGTGTGTTGTAGTCTATGATAAAATTACAGACTTAATACAAAATCACACTTTAAAAAATGAGACATGGAGGCATCTTTAAATATTTACCCATTGAATAAGTTTGTTTTTGAAGACAAAGTCAACTCAATGCTTTTTAATATTAACCGATAAATGTCAGGAAACAATTTTAGTATGAATACAGAACATTAAAACATAAGGGGAATGGTGTCATCTCAAAGCTGCAGTGTTAAACTTTACGCCTTGAGGCAATAAGTGTATTCACCACGCTGATACAGCATACCACCAGGAAATTATATATGCTCCAAAATGTTCTGAACATCACCGGCAAGCCAGTCTGAGGAAAATGGAGGAATTTCACGTGAACTGATAATATAATCCTATTCATTCAGTATTTTAATGTGAAAAAGTTGCATATGGCAACTTTAAATATTGCGCAGTCATACTTGTTGCCCCTACACACTCTGTCTCTCTCTGTGTCAGACCACCGCTGCAGTCGTACGTACACACCCAAAGAGAACAAGGAGGAGCTCGCTCAGATCTGCAGGGACAACGTCTGCCGCTGCACACAAGGTGAGGCCGTACATTTTTCTGCAATAATACATGAGTGAGTGTGTGTGCATGTGTGTGTGTGTGTGTGTGTGTGTGTAACTGTGCCTGTAATCTCTAGGTGACTGTTGTGTCTCCAAGAATGACAATGAAGACTTCCCTGACAAAGCAAGAGAGGACTTCGCCTGCGAGGGCTTACACCACGGTACGATGCACTGTCACCCAGCTACACCCCAAATTCACACACACGCACACACACACACACAGAGCACAGGTTAACACAACACTGCTCACAGGAACACTTTAATTAGACTGCATAGAAGTTCATATCAAATTATATTACATGCCATTTTGTGACAGTCTTTCTTTCTTTCTTTCTTTCTTTCTTTCTTTCTTTCTCTCTTTTTCTCTCTTACAGTAGAGTCCCAGACTAAAATGTGTAGACAACTGGTTGAATGGTAGCACTACAGTACCAGTTCAAATTTCCCAATTTTAAAACAATCACTAGAAATTTAGCGTTTGTGCTACAGGCTTGTAACCTTCTGAGGTTGTTGGTTCAATGGGGAAGAAGCTTTGTGTTATTTATTTATTTATTTATTTATTTAAATTTAATCACTTGTTTCGCATTTTAAGGCAAAACAGCTTGAAGAAAAAAATCACATACAAGGGTGCAGTAGAAACCTGTTTGGCCTTAAATTTCTTGCATACTGATAGCCCATTCTTCATTAAAATTAACTGATATGTTAATTAGACATTGTTAAAGGCGTGTATACAGTATTATCGTATGGGAGCACTGCAGAGCAAGCAGCATTCCCTGTTCCTGAGCCACTGGTGCAGGTTCCAAGAGCAGGGCAGCATGTCGTAGATTGACCTGATGAGGAAGTCTCACCAGCTGATTTTCCAGTCGACAACCCCGTCCCAGGTTGTCCAGCTTCCTTGTTGGCCTTGCAACACGGCCTTAATCTTGTAGCTCTCATCTTCCATCGTTTTCACCTCTGATACCACCATCTCCTTTTTCTCTTTCCGGTTGGTCTCAGACCAAAAACCTGGTGCTTCTCCCCACCCTAGTCCTGCCCTTCCTGCCTGGACCCTGCCGGCAAGTTCTTGGTGCTGTAGCCTACAAACCGCTCGGTCGACCTCAGCTTTCCACTTTGGGCCAGTAGGGACCTTGGCATTTGCGTTCCTTACTGATTGGTGGACTCTCTTAGCTCGAGAACCAACCTGATCTTTTCCTGCTTGTAGCCCATGCAGATGGAATTGCAGTGGCAGCTGCAAGGTGTTCATCCCAAAGAGTCCCATTTCAGAGAGGCACCGCAGCAGCCCCAGACACTTTTGAATGAACAAGCAACAGGCAACTAGCGTGAAAGTGATATAACTGTGTTTTAAGATGTGATATAAAAAAATGACACTAGCTCTTCCTGTCTCCTACAGTCTTCCAGGTGAAAGTGCTGAATGTCACCCAGAGTTACTATGACAAATATGAAATGGAGATCACACAAGTTATCAAGCTGGGTGAGTCCTTAATGATCCCTAAATCAAAATACACCTACAGTAATCACAACAATAAAACTGAAACAAGAAAAATCTACAGATAAAAGGTAAACATAAAAATAAAAAAGTAACAATGAGAATGTGTGACTATGGATGAATGTAAGAGTATGTGTATATATGTCTAGTATGTGTGTGCATATATGTATGTATAAGAATGTTTATATGTGCACAAGGCCTAAGTAGGGACTTGGTCAATCAAAATAACCTTAATTTTTTTTGTTGTTGTTTTTTGTTTTGTTTTGGGATTTGTTTGGTGTGTGCGTGTGAAAGATTCTATAGCAGTATTGAAATATTTGTTCTTTTTTTAACATTTGTATTTAAAAGAGAACTGAATGCATATGTGTCTGTGTATAAGGGTGTGTACATTTGCAAATGACTGAAGTGGGGACTTGGTCAATCAAGATAACCTTTATTGTTTTTCTGTTTGTGTTGTGTGTGTGTGTGTGTGTGGAGGACTATATTGCAATGTTAAGATAGTTATTCCATGTTTTTGTACCTTTGTATTAAAATGAGAAATGACTGTGGGCGGTACAAGTAAAGACTGTTCACTGTATAGACTGCAGGTACAAATAATTCCAGTAATATGTGATTCCAAATCTCTTCTTCTCGTCATCCAGGCTTGGAGGCGGGGGTCGAGGTGGACCAGAAGAGGTTTTTCATGTCTCATGGAGGCTGCAGAGAGGGCCTCAACTTGCAAGTGGGCTCACAATACCTCATCATTGGCCCCAAAGAGGACCAGTGGAACATAGACAGTGACACCAACAGGTCAGGAGGCTAAATGACAGGGATCCGAAAATTCAGTCAGATACTGTAGGTGACAGTGCAGGGAAACCAAAGACAGCACACTTTGTAACTGGTATTGGTCCAGTGCCTTGCTCAAGCACACTGAGATTATGTGTTTAAATACATTCTTTATGATCATGTGTTTAAGTACACCCCTCTCCTGCTGTGTTTCTCTTTGTCATGGTTGTCTTTGTGTTACACTTTGTTTTGATCACACCGGGTCACATTAAAGGGGCATGAAGTGAGGGTTTAATCTTCAGTACAGTGTATCAAAATCTGAGGTAACACTTTTGGACTGTCCAGTGTTAAAATTAAATTATGAGTTTGGCCAGACAGCTGCGCAGGCACTGGCATTCAATGAAACTGCCCGACAGCCAGCAGGGTCAGCAAGACTTAGCTTAATCCAAGCAGATACAAGGCTAGTACCTGCTCTGTGCTTGGGCAAACGCAGAGGTTAGATGCAGTGTGTGACCAGGTAATTGTGAAGTGTATCCTCTGGGAGTTTAGTGATAGTTAAGTAGTGTCGCTGGCAGCAACAGTGCAGAGACTAGGCAAAAAGGGGGGGTGTTTCCAGGACACTGGGAAGCACTGTTGAGCCTTCTTGAGGTGTCGTGGGCTTAACTCAACAAAACATCAGTGAAGGAGGGTGCCCACTTGATAATCCCAATGATTAACCTACTCCCACCCTGGCAGTTAGTGTAGGTAGCTGGTGAATGTCTCTGCCTTCTTTATGGTTATGACGGCATAGCCTGATGTGTTCTATGGTCCTCATTTTGGATGGTAATTTAACATTTGGTGAACTCTGAATTGGGCCGCTATTGGAGGGCTCACCTTTGATTGCGCCACAAAGGATAGTAACATCATATCTTATATTGTTAATATTCAACTTACTTTGTATCAGTTTGGCATCAAATATGTGTCAACCTAATATCAACCTAACCCTAACTGGTGCAAAACTGATAAGTCAACTGATAGTCTATTGATAACAAGTTGAGTATTTATATTGGATAGACTGATATGAGATATCTGAGTCAATATTACACAAAAAGCATGTACATCCAAACCACTGAGATCTAGGTGTTAGACTGAGAATAGCAAAATGAAAAAAATCTGTTTGGAATTGCACAGCTCCCATAATATTTAATACCATCACATGTGACATTATGGGCGCAAAACATCTCACTACTACACGATCTGTGTAGTAGTGTGTATAGTATATAAATAGAGCTCTGTATGAATATATTGTAGTGCATAAAAAAAAAATTAAGATCAAATTTAGCTTGTGACCTCAATATTGTATAGAATCTGAACACTGGTGAGTCGATACACAGATAGCATTAAGTAACCCATTAACTTCATCAACCTCCGCAGGCAAGCATAAGCAGTTGCAGCAAAAGTCTGTGCCTAAACTCTCCACTTTCCCTCCTTGTTTCTTCCTGTCTGTCAGGTTTGTCTACATGTTAGGTAAGAACACCTGGGTGGAGCGCTGGCCTTCGTCCACAGAGTGCTCCGGCAACCCCAGCCTCCAGTCTAAATGCACCGGCCTGGAAGCGGCTGCTTTTGAACTGGCTTTCAATGCCTGCAGGGCGTAGAGCTGTCACCACATTTGCTGAGCAGCAACCTGATTCCATTTGCAATGAAAATCTCTGTGTCATTTTGTTATTAGGATGGCAGACACATCAATTCTGGACACGCAGATTCAAGCATTAATTTGTTATTCACTCTGTTCAATAAGGCCATGGGACATCTTGAGACCTAACAAGTTTTTGTTGCTGTTATTGTGACAGAGGGAACTGTTTGAACTAATGGAATTTTCTAGAGTGCAGTTGACATGCAATAACTGTTACAAACATATTTAAGACTATATTTGGGGAAACTGGGTCATTGTAGCAAAGTATTCTTCCTTAGCAAACTGTGAATTTACAGTCCAGTGAATGCAGGGCATGCATGTGAATCATTGGCTTTCCACATTATCAGATTGTCGTAAGTATGAAGAGTCCACTATAAAGGACAATCAATAACAGCACCAACACCAACAGTAAAAAACAGCCTCTGTTTCTCTCTGGTTTGTAAATATTGTTACTGTTAACAATTGTATTGTTACAAAACAATTGTTAAAAATTGTGAACTGACGAGCTAATTCTTTCCATTTCCATGTAATTCTTTCTATTAAAATAACATTCCTCTTCAAAAGCAGCAGTGAAGGAGCAATGGTTCACACATGTATGCACGCATGCATACACACACACACACACACACACACACACACTTGAATGGCAATTTCAATATTTTAATTTATCTCCCCCTTACATTGATTTTTATGCAGAGGCTTTAATTATTATAAAAATGAATTCTTGGAATAAAAATAGACAAAAGAGAGGTTAAAAACTTTATTCATTCATGGGCACAAAGGTGAAGCATGACAAACTAGAATACAGAGCAACTTGAAATAAATGTAAATGTATAGAAATTAAATAAATAAATAGAAATTTAATGTTTTTTTCTTTCTTTCTTTCTTGTGTTTTGACACACTATACTATAACTACAGCAGCAACTCAAGAATACTGGCAGTTTTTATTTCTTTTCTTCAATTGAAGTGAAGTTTTGGAAAGAGCATATTGGAGCTGAGCTGTGCTGAGTAGATATGAGCAAAAAAACAACAACAACAACAAAACACAAAGCTAACACAAAGATCTTGTTGTTCATAGTTACATTTTCTTGTCCAGGTCTCTCCTGAGAAATGTCTTTTTAATCTCAATGTGGCTATTTGCTGAATTTAATAATAAACCAGAGTCTCGTGTTGTGTTCAGGCTGGCTTGTTTTTGTGGGGTTTTCGGACTTTGCTGTACATCTGAGAAGGATCCTCCACAGCTTTCTGGCTACTGTTTCTGAGACGGAATAAAAGAATTAGTGTTTCCCGAAAATGACAATGTGAAATATTAAAAACAAACTCACAATAATGATTTAAAACAGGTTCCAATGAACAACAGGCAAAATAAACACATTTTTAATCTCTGGCAAAGACAATGTGCCTGTGGTGCTTCATTGATACATAAAGTGAAGATCTGCTCACCCTGTGGCAGTTGTGGCTGTTTTAAATTTGACACCAGCATATTGGACTTCCTCTTCTTCCTGTCTCTGGGGCCGAGGTGTCTTGATGTTGGAGTAGAGAGGATCCTCCTGGTTCTCAGAGAAGTGGACGGAGGCGTAGTGAAGCTCATGCTGCTGCTCTGTCGGTTGTCTCTCTGCTGCAGCTGATGTGTTGTCATACACAGGATTCTGCTGATGTATAGACATCATACAAACAAGATTACATAAAACTTCATATTTTACTGTGCGTTTGCTTTTTATGCACAGAGAAAGTTTGTTTAGTGAGATAAGTTTTTTTTTTTAGTCAGTGGAAGATCCTGAAACACTTTGTTGACTGAAAACCATGCAGGGAGTGATGTAAAATAAGTAAAGAGGCACACTATAAGTGAAATAAGTATTTTAATTTTGTATTACTTCTCACAGTGTAGAAGTCATAGATATGCTTTATTCAAGTAAAACAATTAAGGAAGTTGTACCTTGTGTGGTCATTGGCTGGCTCGCTCAAGGCTCACTCTCCCACTGAGCTCTGTGTCATAGAATCTTATGTGGGATAGGCCAACCATATGGTATGCCACAAAAACAAATATTCATTGATTTATTAAATTTTGGACATGCCGCTGATCCTCCGGTCAAGATACACTGACAATAAATGGAGTTTAAGACTGTTTAAGACTGACTTAAAGGTGTAACAAGATGTTTCAAAGGTGCTTGATTCTTAAGATCTTATTTTAAGAAATCAGGTAACCTTAATACACTTGGCCAAGAACAGCTATGATCAATCTCTTTCAGTAGCACTTATTTTAAAGGGGCAATAGGTAGAATTTTTATTGCCTCATAGGAAAAGAAAAAGAAAAAATTATTTTCTGCATGGGGCTCACAGGTTTATTGATCAGTACCAGAGACCTATGTGGGAAGAGATCACTCTGTTGATGGTGTTGCATTTTCTGCTGGTTGCCAGCAGAGGTGGATAAAGGTCAAGTACTATTTAATACCCCTGTGCAAAACAATATCATTTTTGTGGATGGAATTGTCTCTATTTTTCAGCTTGACATCCCAGAATGTATCAGATTGAAGAAGGCAAGGGAAAGAAGTACATGAAGTGCTGCTGAAATTTCAGTTTTGCAGGATGACAGGGAGTGACCCATGAGTCTGAACTTGAGAGCCAGAAAATACTTTTCATTTAGCACTGATTTTGAAGACGGATGAGCGGTAGATAATGGATGGATGGATGATTTTGAAGAAGAATTGTTGAATTCCTCTTCCTCACCTGCAGCCTGTTGTCTGGTCTTGCTCCAGGTTCAGATGGTTGTTTGGAGGCCCTCTTTCTTCTGCTGAGGAGAATCAATGAACAAACAGATGGATGAATGAACAAGTGAAATACTGAACAAATGACTGAATTTTACATGTGGCAGTGAACATAAGCATAGTGAAACAGAACTGCTCACCTAATCCACAGGAAGACAAAGAGGAGGATGACAGCCAGGAGAACAGCAGGGATTACTATAGCAACTGTTGATTTCCATGCAGCTAGACAATGGGGTTCAAATGAAAATATTGACAGGTAATTGGTGAATTACAGTTTGTGGGTTTGGTAATTGCTGATAAATAGACAAAAAAGTATAGTATCTCACTACTATAATTGGTGAGTGCTGACCACATTTCCCAGAAATCCCATTGGTACACGTCCGCAAAATGTGTTTCGGCTTCCAAAGTAAAAGGATAATGTTGGTGGAAGCCGCTGAGCTGAGTGCCGTGAAGACAGTTGACAAAGCAAGACACCGAAGAGGCTACTGGAGCCGCCAGAGCCAACAGGTAAATTTTATAAGGTTGTTGGGGCATAAACATTCCCTCTTAATCCCAGCATTAGCTTAGCTCAGTCAAAGTGGAAAAAAATAAAGCTTACAGCAACTCCAAAGCTGTCTTATTTACAGAATGTACCATGTGGATTATGCAGTAATGAAATAACTTCTAACTTCTAACAAGATGTGTATTTCGAATACAGGGTTGTGTGTGTGTGTGTGTGTGTGTGTGTGTGAATGAACTTACCTGCTGCAACAGTCAGCTGTAAGGTGGAGTTTTGACGTCCTCTTCTGTTTTGGGCTTCACAGTAATAAATCCCACTGTGTTCAGATGTGATGTCAGTGATGGTGAAGGTCTGTCCTGATGCTTTTGGTGAGGCT
>OMKZ01027836.1:0-10180 GCA_900302535.1 Neoniphon sammara
CACAGAGAGAGAAAGAGAGAGAGTGAGAGAGACAGAGAGAGAGAGAGAGAGAGAGAGAGAGAGAGAGAGAGAGAGAGAACCAGCGTAAAGACTGTAAATCACTTTAGTTCCTTCACTGACTGTCTGCACTGTCCTGCTTTCTGTACACACACATGCTGCACATACATACATGTATACACACACCTCCTACCTACTCCTCCCCTGACCCCCCACCTCCCCAAGAGCAGGAGTGAACACCAAGTCCAGGGCATTCCTCCTACTCCTCCCCTGACCTTGAAATGTTCTCACATCCACTTTTCTCAGATATTTGTACTTATATTTTATTTTATTATTTTATTGTACTTATTTTGTATATTTTTACTTACATTTTTCTTCCTGCTTTGGCAATGTAAATATATATATTTCCCATGTCAATAAAGCTCTTTGAATTGAATTGAATTGAATTGAGAAAGAAAGACACACACACACACACACACACACACACACACACACACACACACACACACACACATACAGTTTGAGGTTAGCTTAAAATTAAAAGACACACCTTCAATTGTCTCTCTCTTTCTCTCTCTCTCCCTCTCTCTCTCTGTGTCTCTGTGTCTGTCGCCCAGGTTGCTGGACGCACATTGGCGATCAGGAGTGCCTTGGTGACCGTTGCCTGGTAACAGCGACGCCGTCTCAGATCCAGAACGGAAGCTACAGATTCTGCTGCTGCAGCCGAGATCTCTGCAACATGAACTTCACTGAGACACCGACGACTGAACCGACCTCCGCCCTGAGCCCAGGTCAGACAGACAGGCAGGCAGACAGACAGACAGACAGACAGACAGGTGAGCAGACAGGCAGGTAGAGAGAACCAAGAGAAACCCTAACAGAACAGAATGGGACAGAACAGAACAAACAGATGGCAGCAGGCTTCACAAAGACGATGTAGACCCAGATCAGGACTTTGACCGGGCTGTTGAGAGGGATTCCTCTGTTGACCCTGAAGAGCTGAAGGCAGATGAAAACACATAGCATCTATTTTCTTTTCATTTATTGTTGTGAAAGCAGGAGGGGTGTCATTTTGGCTGTGGGCCAGGTGTGTGTGTGTGTGTGTGTGTGTGTGTGTGTTGGGGGTGTGTCACCCAGTTCTGGCCAATCACTTGCCTTGCAGAGGCTGTTGCCAGGCAGAAAGAAAAAAAAATCCCACAGTCTCCTCCAGACCCTGAAGTGTCCGCCATGTGGACCCTCAGCTGTGGGACCGAAGATTGTCTCTGCTGTTGAAGATGAATTACTCCTCAGTGACAGACATGCTGCATGCTAACGCTGAGGCTGGCTTCACACAAAACAACTTCCATGCAATTAGTTGCAGGTTGCAAATGAAACATGAAACTTTTACTGTTGCCATGTTAACAAAATTCCAAATGATGATGCAAGCAGAATTTATAATTTTCATTGGATGGTTTTCATGCCACCAGCTAGCTTATCATCAGCTGTGAAGTGTCACGCAGAGCTGTCAGGTGTCTGCACATGTGGGATGTCACTGTGCTGAAATTCACATGGAAATTTACCCATAAATCACTGCACATTGGCCCAGTCGATAGACGTCTGGTGACTCAGCAGTTTACCTGTCAGTGTAGTTCACTGATGTGCCAAACTACTTCAGTGTTGTGTAACATTACCACAGTGGGAGCACCCATCATATTTAGGTTACCACGGTAACGAGCAGTAAGACATCAGCTGTGATTTTTGGACATTGCAGGTTCAGATTGTGAAGTTTTGTCAGCTGAAGGTCCCTGAAGCAGCATGACTTCTCCCAGAGTTCTTTGTTATTTTTGTTTTTTTAATTCTGACATCTTTGTTACTCATTGCTGTTCTCACTGATCACCTGTCAGTCAAACAGGGTGGGCGGGACTTGGATTTTCTGTTGGTGGAGTTTGAGTTTCTACAAGCGGCGCAGGTTGTTTTCTGCTGAGTCATATCATGTTACATCACATCATGTCAAGTGTTGTGAAGCTGTGGGTGTTTCTGTCTGATGATGAGACTGTTCAACACATCTCTGACAGGAAGAACTGATGGATGGAGAGAGAGAGAGAGAGAGAGAGAGAGAGAGAGAGAAAGAGACAGGAGAGAGAGAGAGTAAAGGTTCATTCTGCTGAATGATGACAGCAGGTAATTAAAGCCCACTGTATAGAGACAACCAGGAAATACATTCATAATACATTGTGTGTGTGTGTGTGTGTGTGTGTGTGTATGTGCATGTGTGCGAGCGAGCATGTGCAGACATGCCAGCCAGAGAGTAAGAGGCAGACAGTCTGTCTGGTCTGTCTGGAGGCGAACACACATACAAACACACACACACACACACACACAATGAATCAGAGCACAGTGGTCTTTTATGTCCTTTATTCTCTCTCTCTCTTTCTCTCTCTCTCTCTCTATCTGTCTCTCTCTCTCTGTCTCTCACCCTCTTTGCCTCGTCTTTTTATTTCATTTTCATTTCAACAGAAAATGAAAGTTTGGGTTTCTGCATCACACTCTTGTTTCCATGAAGCCTCTGACTCTGCTTTTGACCCCCTGTCATTGCTGTGATAGCGATGGTGATGTCATGGTGATGTAATGATGATGTCATCCCACAGACCCCAAGCCGCTGCAGCGGGAGGAGACACTGCTCATTGCCCTGGTAACCGTCGCCATAGCAGCCATCCTCATTGTGGCATTGTTCCTTGGATACCGCATGCTGACAGGTACACACACACACACACACACACACACACACTATAATGTGTATATATTAGGGGTGTGCATCTCTCCAATATAAGACGATCCGATACGTATCTCAATAGATGGGGTGCGATTCAATTCAAGAACGATACATTTTAGAATGGAACGATTCGGTTTGATTCGATTCAGTAGGATTACGACACAATTCGATTCGATTCGGTGTGGTTCGATTCAGTGGGGCGTGATGCAATCTGATAGTTCCTTGTTGAAAGTAGACAATCAATTTACATTATATTGTCACATTACAATGTGGCATTGCCTTCAAAAAGATTTATCAAAGACTAAAGAACAAGTATATTTGTAAATAATTGTCATGCTCATTAGTGAAACATGTAACTGTAATATGCAACAATATTCAAGGCACAAATTGAAGCCAAAGAAACAACTAAACAGAGATCTCTGTATTATCATCTATCTCTTTGGCCTCAGATCAAGCAACAATGAGCTAGTGAGGTAGAACAAAACATTTCAAGACATCCCTTGTGCAAATTTTTCTGAAAACAGAACATAAAGTGGCCAACTGTAAACAAAATATCAGTCTTTTTAAGTGCTGTTTTGCAATTCAACATGCATCTGCCTAATCAAATATTGCACTAGTGACTGTACTAGTGTATATCACTTTTTAAAGTGCCATTTTGCCACATGTAAACTGAAAACAATAACTAACAAGAACAATAACATTTCATTCATTTGCTATTACCGTATTTTCCACACTATAAGGCGCACTTAAAAGTCTTTAATTTTCTCAAAAAACGACAGTGCGCCTTATAATCCGGAGCGCCTTATATATGGATTATATATCGGTATCAGATCAGGTATCATTATATAGCGGTATCAGACTGTGTTTTTTTACGTGTTACAACTGAACAAGGTTGGGAGTTATTGTGAATACGCTAATTAACGTTTGAACAATGTTGAAAGTTAATGAGAATGCGTTTAATAAAGTTTGACTGACTGACTTATCTGTTTTGTTTCGCTTAATGCGCCTTATAGTCCGGTGCACTTTATATATGAAAAAAGTCCGAAAATAGACCATTCATTGACAGTGCGCCTTATAATCCAGTGCGCCCTATAGTGCAGAAAATACGGTAGTTTTTACTCTTCTGAGACAGTGTCCATTCCTGTATGCTTGGTGCACTCACACATGTACACACACTTTGTTTTGACCATTATGAATCTTAATCTGTCTGTCTTAATCATACCATACATACAGTGAAGAAGTTCATGTATGCTTGTGCTTGTCATGGTTCTTCTTGAGAAAAATCAGTTGATCGGCATGATCATGTCGGAGTACACCGTGTTGTGCAGAAACAATATCTTCTGCAGTGCTGAAAACTCTTTCTGAGGCCAAACTGGTGGCTGGTATACAGAGGTATTTTTTGGCTCGAGATGACAGCAGTGGCAAGTCCACCTGTGCTTTCCACCACTGTAGTGGGTTGTCAGTCAGGGGCAAAGGATTACGTTCTCTGTATCTCCTGACTTCCTCACTGGCCTTCTCTCTTGAAGATCGTGCTGCTGCTCTTGCTTGAAAGGCTTCTCCAAACAGCTGGTCCAGTGCTGCACTCTTTCTCTTTTTGCACAGAGGTTCATCATCTGAAATACAAAGCAATTACTTTATGTTACTGGTTGTTTGCCATAAGTCTTGAGAGCTTTTCTTTCACCTTATCTTAATATGCTTATACCTCACTGTGTATAAAAAAAACACACCTTTTGGCTTATCCTGGATCTGAGGAGCAACCATCCCGTTGTGTGAAAATCAATGTTAAAAAAAAAAAAAAAAAAAAGATTATTAACAAGAAAAATGTTTACAATTGATAATAAACTCAAAGCTGAATTACCTAAATAGTGTGTCATTTTGTTAAATACAGTACACACTATCAATAGATGATAAATCATGTGCAGTAGAATGCAGATTGAAATATGTTCAAGAGCTGTAATATGTTCAACCGGGCTGTTAGAATACACTATGATAATTATTTTGGATTTAGTTAATGAAAGGGTGTGTTTGTTTGGCTTACCTTGTTAAGCAGGGCAGTAGCTTCAGCTGAAATTCTTATGAAGATCCTCTCAGCATCATCATCACTCAGGAATGGAAGAGTCTTAAAACGAGGGTCTAAAGCGGATGCAGTGTAGAGGAGGTCCTCAAGATGTGTGTATCGCTTCTCAAAATCAGTCTTAAATGCCTTCTTCATCTCAGTGATGAGTGATGTGTCTTCATCTGCTGCTTCAAAGTGCTTTTTCAGTTTTGCTCTGAGTGGGGCAATCATTGACACTGTGGGCATCTCATCCTCACAAAGGATAGTTGTCACTACTTTGACAGGAGCCATCAACCTGACGATGTCTTCAGCATTGCAGATGTCTTTCTCATTAAGAGTATTCACCTCCTCTCCTTTTCTGAGCTCCCTTGACATGAGTTTGACAAAAACTGCAGGCTGCTGTTCTAAAAACCATCCCAGCATGTCATGGGAGCTAGTCCACCGGGTTGACACATCTTGAATTAGTTTATGGGAAGGCAAAGTCAGTTGCTGCTGTTTCTCCCATAGGATTTCAGCTCCCTTTATGTTGTGGTGCAAGAACCCAACCACCTTCCTCACTTTTCCCAGTAGCCTTGCAGCAGTGTCCACTTGAAAGGCTTTCTGGGAGGCCAGATTTAATGTGTGAGCAAAGCAACTCAGGTGTGGTGTCATCTCTGCCTCCACTCCAGCTGCAATCATATTTCGGGCATTATCAGTTACCAGGGCTGGTTCTTTATGAGCAATGTTCCAGTCAGTACATGCTTCTTTTAATAAAGCACCTATGTTTTTGCCTGTGTGTGACTCGTTGAATACTCTGGTTTGTAAAACATGACTCCTCAGCTCCCAGTCGGGAGAGATGTGGTGCGCTGTGATTGTCACATAAGAGTCAGTTGCACATGACGTCCAGGCATCGGTGGTAATTGCCACTCGTTCTGTGTTGAATAGCTGCTCTTTGACTTCATTCTTAATTTTGTTATACAGCTCTGGCACACACTTGTCCGTGCAATGCTGTCGACTTGGTATAGTGTACCGGGGCTCTAATATTTTTATCGTGTCCCGAAAGCCCTCATATTATTATAATGTTGTAATCGGGCCATCGGCCGGTTCATGCTACATTTAGACCGATTCAGGGGTCCGTGTTCCGATGCACTCACATCTTTTAAATCAAAACCGAATTTCCGATTTAAATCGGTTATTTGTTATGCCCCTAGTATATATTATAGTGACAAATTGTCAAATGCGAATGTGATGAACAGGTGAACAGGTTTGTGTGAATGTGACCTGTCATCAGTGTTGGAAAGGTTACTTTACAAATGTACTTGATTACAGAACACTAACTGAAAATGTAACTATTTTGATTACTTCAAAGTAATGTAACTTTTTACATTGATTAGTTTTTGATAACTTTTCTAACAAATCTGTTAAATCAGGCACTAAAGCTGAAAAGTCCTGTATGATAGAACTGATTGATGAAGAAGTTCTTCAGTTAAAATTAAAATGTTTGAATTTTAAATGTCATTTTTCAGGGAACCAGAAGCAGGGTCTGGCCAGTCTGGATGTGATGGAGGCGGCGAGTTCAGAGCCTGCTGTGGACCTGGACAGCCTGAAGCTGCTGGAGGTACACACACACACACACACACACACACTCCAATGTGTTTCACAAACCGAGGCTCAAAAACAAACTTCAAGTCAAACATTAAGCAGCTGAAACACCTTCAGAACTCAGAAAAAAGCAAGTTTGAACATCTTATCCAGTTTTAGTCCTAATTTGAATATAAAAGATGATGTGTGAGTTCAGCACAAACGAAATAAGACTAGATCCCGTTTGTCCAAATTGGTGCGGTGAGAATGTAAACAAAGTGAGCGGATGGCTTGATTGAAGCTGATTGGTTCAGAATACAGCAGGTTTAATCAGTGAGAGATTTAGAAGAAGAGTGTGAGGCGTTCACTGACACAGCAGGGATCTGTTTGAGGAAATAGAGCCGACATCAGGAAATAAAATGGAAACACAAGGCTGATGTAAAACACAAACATGCAACTTTTTTCTTTTTAGTGTAATTTGGACCATTAGCAGCGTGTGGAACACACATATCGTCTTTTATATTCAGACTAATAAAACTGGATAAATGTTCAAACACAAACATGCAACTTTCCTTTTCTTTTACAGTGGACCTTCTTCATGTTTTCTTGTTTGTTTTGAGCTTCGGTTTGAGAAACTAAAACCAACTGAAATCATCAGTCTGTTCAAAATGAACATGCTGATGTGGCCGAGTGACTTTCTGTGTTTATATCAGAAAACTAACAGTTAACAAGCTGGAGCTTTAACAGACTGCTGTCATCTTTTAACCATCAGTGTTCACATGTATTCACCATGATTACAGATGTTGTTAAATCAGGCTCATTCACCCCCATTGACTTCCTAACAGAGAACAACAGCTCTGATTCACAATCTGATATCACACAGTGAACAGGTTCAGTTCAGCAGCAGTTCTCTTTTTCAAAGTAAAAGCTTCAGTCAGCAGCTCACATTTTCCATGGTTGTATTAAGCTCCACCTCCTGTCCGTCAACCCCAGTCAAGACTCTGAAACAGAAAAGAAAGCTCGATTGTCCTTTGACTTTTAAATATGTATGATATCTGTCTATTCTGTTCTTTTCTAGTCTATGCTAATCTGCTCTCTCTTCTCTCCGTAGTTAATTGGTCGGGGTCGTTATGGCTCAGTGTACCGCGGCTGTCTTAATGAGCGCTGTGTGGCCGTTAAGCTCTTCAGTTCGGCCAATCGGCAGAACTACACTAACGAGCGCTCTATCTACCATCTGCCGTTGCTACGGCAACACGACAACATCGCCCACTTCCTGACAGCCGACGAGAGGATGACAGCTGACGGACGGATGGAGTTCCTGATCGTGATGGAGTATTACCCACATGTGAGAGAGAGAGAGAGAGAGAGAGAGAGAGTCTTAGGCCAAGTCCACACTAATACAGAGAAATCTGAAAAAATTTCTCCATGTGGCCTAAAACAGACCTAAATCGCTCTCCCAAGAGGATAAATTTGAAAACAAAATTTTGTTGTTTCAGTGTAGCAGAGAAAACAGGTAAAACAGAGGTTTGGTGATATATGACATATAATGTCTGTCATGTGATCCTGCTGGAACCAAAACAACATGGAGGAGGAAGAAATACAAGTATTGTTCTGCCTGTTCAAAAAATGTAAATGTTTTGGGTATTTTGGCGTGGATGGACTTTATTTGGAGACGCAATTTAACATGAAAACAGCGTTTTCATGGATTAGAGTGGACTTGGCCTAAATCTTCAAAGCACAATTCCCAGCAGCTTTGAAAATATTAAAAAGTTTGTGGATTTGAGAAAAATAATTGAGAGAGAAAAAAGACATACTGCAAACAATTTAAATTAGCTAATACTGGGCGCTCCGGTGGATCACTCCATAGAACGTGTACCACGTAATCGCAGCGGCGCGGGTTCGATTCCGGCCTGTGCCATTTGCTGCATGTCACCCCCCACTCTCTCCCATGGTTTTCCTGTCTGTCTCTACTGTCGCTGTCAATAAAGCAGAAATGCCAAAAAAAAAATCTTTAAAAAAAAAAAAAAATTTAGCTAATACCAAAGCACATCTGTGCTTTGGGTTTGATGGAGACAGTTTTAAAGTGAAGATTTTTGGCAGTTTGGATGTTGAGTTGGTAACTGTGTTTTTGTAGGTTTTAAAACTGCATGAAGTTACAAAAGTCACATGATAACTAATAACTAATAATAATAATAATAATAATAATGTAATATAGTTGATTTAGAAGCACTAAATCTAAGTGAAAAACAATAATAATAGAAGAGGGGGAAACAGTGAAGCCATTTGATTGATTTTGGACCAGTAAGAATGAACTTCTTATATGTTGCAGTTTAGTTTGAGGAGGTGAGTGGTCATCCAGGGTTTTATGTCAGAAAGTTATGGATTTGCTGAAAATGTAAAGCTGGGTATTGTCTGCTTAGCAGTGGAGTTGAAGACTGTGTTCATGAATGATTTAACCAAGAGGAGGAGGATGTAGAGGATAAAGAGGAGAGGACCAGGCACAGAGCCCTGAGGGACACCATGGGGCCCAGAGGCCAGGTCTGAGCTGCAGCTGTTGATGTAAAGGAAGTGATGACGGTCAGAAGGGATTTAAACCAAGAGAGGGCAGTGCAAGTAATACAGAGCGGCTGATGGCGTTTAAGGCTGCGGTGAGGTCAAGAAGGACGAGCATACCAAGGTCGTTTGTGACTTTGTGGAGGGCTGTTTCTATGCTATGTTTTGATCAAAAAACAGATTGAAAAGGTTCATATAGGTGGTCAGAGTCCGGGCAGGTTATGAGTTGTGAGGCAGCTCTCGGTTCAAGTATTGGTAAGCTTTAGTTCTTTAGCCATTACCCAAATCCTCTGGGATTTTGTTTCGTAGAGAAGGCAGTGTGTGGGTGTCGCTGTGTACCTGATCTGAGCTGCATATTAACACCTACACCCTCACATGAAGGATGTAGAAACTTAGGTGCAACAGTGTTTTTTTTTTTTGGACTTCTCTTTGGCCATCCAGATTTGTCTGACTATTCTCTTGGAGTTTGTCCAGCTGCACGAGACCCTGCTGTCAGAAAAGTCTTACTGTTAAAGGTCTGGCAGAGTCCTAAGTCTGAGTTCTGCAGGGTCTCGCTCTGCTGGTTTTGGTCAGCGCTCAAGTGTGACCGCTGTTTTCACCCCAGGCCTACCGAACCGCACCAAGGATGCAAACGCAAACAACCAGACAGGACGAGGCAGACGAGAAAGACCTGGGAGGTTTGAACTCAGCAGCACAGAGAGGAGAAATATGGATGGATATGGAAGTCAACATGTCCAACCTGCTTCTGTCTCCTTTTTACTCTTTAAACTAAAGTGTTCGAAACACAGTTTAATGTTTTAATTATCAGGATGAGTTTATCAGACATGACCTGCTGCAGTCTGCTGCTTCTCATGTTTTCCTACAAGCTGTGTACCCTGACAGAGTGTGTGTGTGTGTGTGTGTGTGTGTGTGTGCGTGCGCGTGTGTGTGTGCATGTGTCTTTGTGTGTGTGTGTGTGTGTGTGTGTGTGTGAGTGAGTGAGTGAAGTTATGTAGTGAGCTGTTTCAGTCCACAACATAAACTCTCTCTCTCTCTCTCTCTCCATTAGTCTGTTGTTATTGTATTGGAGGAAGGCGCCTTCAGTTCTGCTTCCTGTCTGGAGCCACTGGCTACACACACACACACACACACACACACACACACACACATACACACAGTTTCAAATATGTATGTTAAACTGGTTACGTCCAGCTGGTAGTGCTTTGCTTTTGCTTTTTGTGTAGCGTTTAATCTAAATAAAATCTCTTTGTCAACCATATTCA
>OMKZ01027840.1:9013-24820 GCA_900302535.1 Neoniphon sammara
ACACACACACAAACACACACACACACACACACACACACACACACACATACACACACACACACGAACAGCATGCGTGCATGTGTCTGTAAGTAAAGCATGTAATCCGTGAGTCACCCAAACTACTTGTTGATGCGATAAACAACAGTAGCCCTCGCTCATGATGTTTTTTTCATACGCGCAGATTCATACATGCAGGACGACATTGGAGGTTAATGCGCTGATATCACAGCTCTGAGCAAATATAAACATGCACTAATGGAGAAGAGGCAGCAGAGAGAGATAATGAGGGGGAAAAACAGGGGGAGTGAGATAGACGGGCAGAGGGTGGTGAGGACGGAGAGGGAGGGGGAGAGAGAGTCAGGGTCCCACTACAGATGTGCATTCCTGCAGCCAGTTGAGTGATCATGACTTTAAATAGAGCTCAACAGGAATGCAAACAGAGCGAGCAGAAGAACGAAGCCTGGGGGCGTCTCAGGAGCAGCAGGGAGAAGGTAGGTGGTAAACTGAGGTAGAGGAGAGGCAGAGGCAGAGGTCGACTTGCACGAAGTTCGCAAAACTGACGCTTTTTCTTCTTTTTGACTGGAACTAAGAAAGGGGATGCAGGTCAAAGTTCATGCTAAAAACAGAGATAGCATTCTGTTTCACTGGACTCCCACCCCCTCGCGAATAAACCCCTTAAGGCTACCAAAAGAGTTAAGGGATAAGTTGTTGAGGTGGAATATTTCAATCCTGAATGTGCTGAAAGTTCTGCAGTGAAATGTCGTGTACTGCATGTCAGCACCATGTAGCTGGTAAAAACTGGACCGTCCAGAAATCCTCACAGTCGTGTTTACCAACCTGGCCGGTCTGTGAAGATTTATAAAGGAAACCAAGGAGCAGGGATGATCTGATACACCGGCAGATCAATATCGATCAGTATCAGCTGTATCAATTGGAAGAGAGACCGTTTTTACCGCCAGTTAGTGACCTTGTAATCTAGAAGTGTGTCCTTGACCTCTTCAGCTGTGCAAGTCCCATCAGTGAGTTTGTCATTGCTGCAGAACCGAGCTTTGTTCAAACCTGCAGAACTTTATTTTAAATGGTCGTTGAGATCCCAAGGTTTCCAAAGATCCCAAATCTGTCCTGCTGAATTCCAGGGAAATGTGTATAAAATGATGCACAAGACATGTAGATCTTTTCTATTTGATGTAATGCTGCAGCCATAAAACAATGGCATCTTGGCTTTGAATATTTCACTCAATATAAGTGTGATGGAGCTTCAATGAAGCTGCAACCAGCAGATACACAATATGGATGGACACTGTCCTACAATTTTTTTGTTTTTTGACTTTGAAGCTACTTAAGGGGAAATGCAAGGGGAAGTTAAGGGGAGTTTTAGGGGTTAATGCAACAAAGTAAAACATGTTTTGTTTATAAAATGTAAATATCTTTGCCCTGTTTTGCATCTGCATTGGTGCTATGGTTTTACAAAAGTCTGCAGATGTTGGTATCAGTATTGGTATTGAATCAGTCGTTATGTGTTGGAAGGTGTCAATCAGCAGTGGCAGAAAGTAAGAAAGTACAAGGACATAATTACTGTATTTTTAAATATCTGTGCTTATTTCATTTTGGAGACTTTGATTTACCCACTGCATTTCTAACAGTCCAGTTACTTGAGTCACTTTTTTAGGGATTTTCCCTCAAAACTGAACCAAAGTAGCCTTCCTCTCCCAGGCGCTCCGATGTAAACCACAACCGGAGAAATCAGTCCAGTCCAGCGAGCCGATCAGATCATTTGACCGAGTCCGACACCACGTCAGACATTCACCACCTTCGGCCTGATTTAAAGGAAAGAGTTTGAAAGAGATTTGATCTGAAAGTGATTCACGGAGAAGCCGCGGTCTGTGCTGTGTGTTTGTTTTCTGTAACACTTGAAAAGATTGTTGACACAAGACGGGTCATCTTTGACTCACTGGATATGCATCCATGCAAAGTGCAGAGACTCTAATGCTTATTTTTTTATATGAATTATGAT
The DNA here is from genome assembly GCA_900302535.1 of Neoniphon sammara. Taxonomy (NCBI): domain Eukaryota; kingdom Metazoa; phylum Chordata; class Actinopteri; order Holocentriformes; family Holocentridae; genus Neoniphon; species Neoniphon sammara. The sequence continues at coordinate 11,028 of OMKZ01027840.1, forward strand.
CAGGATATACAAGATCACTCCTCCCTCACTATGTGCCATGTGACATGTGACCTGTATCAGGGCATGAAATATGATGAATACTTTTAATACTGGAGCTATGTTTAAGAATAAGTACTTTTACTCAGTGGTGGAAAGAGTACTGGAAAGTCCTACTGCTAAAGAAATCTACTTGAGTGAGTGAGTCAGAAAAAAACTCTTTAAAATGTACTCCGAGTAAAAGCTTCTGAGTTGCTTACAGTGTTAGCTGGGACCTTTCTCACGCAGCTCTAAAAACGAGATGAAAAATCGGAAATTAGTAAAAGTATTGCACAAAGAGAAGTGACAAAACTCGTACTCTGTAATGGATTAGATTTAAAATGTAACTCGGTACTGAAGTAAAACTAAAATTACAGACTTTCAAGTATACTCAAAGAAGGACAAGCTCCTCAGTTACAGTAATACGAGTAAATGTAATTAGTTACTTCCACTCTTACATTTACTTCAGCAGAAATGTCCACGCGGTACTTTTTTCTTCTAGAGCAACTTTGAGTATTTTAACTTTTCTGTCCTAAAAGATTTGAGTACTTCTTCCACCACTGGGTTTCGGTATCAGCCTTTTTAAAATAAATAAATAAATAAATAAGCCCATATGGGTGTGTCCCGAGAGAGGAGAGAGGAGAAAGCTCCAATGTTTTATCCAGGTTTCTCTGGACGGAGCGCTAACTCTGCTGTCAGGAGGCAGGTTGGGTTTCACTCTCAGGTTCTGGTTTGTGACGGCGTACCTGACACCGCAGGTCATCTGGGCACGAGAACGTGAATCTGTGGTGTCTTGATTTTTTGGGGGGGCTCATCTCTCTTTTTTTAGATTTTTTTTTCTTTTACATAACAGTTTGGACGAGTGCAGCTTTAATATTAAATTCTGAGTAAAGTACGAAGGTCAGAGCCAAGGCGCTGAAATCCTAGGATCACCGTGTGTGTGTGTGTGTGTGTGTGTGTGTGTTTGACAGCCTGGAAGGGATCAGGGTTGAGACCGTTTTGTTGCCAGGATTCCAACTGCAGCCAATTATGGAGAACATAATTAAGATTAAAGGGGCGGAATAAATCAGACTTTTTTTTTTCTTTTTTCTTATCTCTGTCTGAATTATTTGGAACATTTGGAATATTTGTCACATCCATTCGTCAGGGTGCTGCGGCTCCGACCCTCCCACTGATGATGATTGGTGGCTTTAAATAGTGGTGAGGCAGTAAATTCACAAATTAACTTGGAATTTATGCTCGTCCTGCTTCGGCATATCGTCACTGATTGTATGTCGCTCTTGATTTTCGTCTTAATAACGATGAATCAATAAGACGAGTGTTTGCAGGCGAGTTGCAGGGTTTGTTGGCAGTTTTTGGTTTGAATGCTTCAAATTAAGGCTCGGTGATGCAGATAAAATCTCACAGTATCTTTGATGGAATGCCTCGATATTGATATTGTGGCGATATTGTGACAGTTTCATAAGATATTCACATTCAAGAGATTTCTGATAAATAATCATAAGTGATATGGACAAGATGACCAAGCAGGCAGAGGCATATAAAAGTAAGTTGCATCCGTTCACTTTGATTCAGCCTTTAAAACAGGAAAAGAAAACACTTATGTCACCATGTTACCATATCCAACATCCCAGACAATTTCTATTCTCATATGACAGTATTGATATAATATTGATATATCACCCAGCCCTGCTTCGTATTCCGAATCAGTTCTACCTCGATAGCTTGGCGGTCACTTTGGTTAAGTCCAGCGCTGTTTAGTCAGTCTTAGTCTAGTCCAGTTTCTTAATTTTTATTTGTTTTTTTAGTTCAGTTCAGTTCAGTGAAGCTCACCTCGCTCCGCCTCTTTGACTTCACCGGTTTGAGAAAGGTGCTGTTATTCGGTTTGCTTTTTTCCCCTCCGCTTGATTCCCTGCAGTTTGCTCTCACTGGCGCTGCAATCTCTTCCCAACTCTGGCCAAGAACCACACACACACACACACACACACACGCAAACAAGCATGCATGCACCTTCACTTGCAACAACGATTTGATGTATTTGTGCACACACACCAACACACACACACACACACACAGACACACACACTCCTCTCCACGCTCATATTTCAGCAGTCGTACTGAGAAAGCCCACAGCAATCAACTTTAAATTAGAGAGAGAGAGAAAACTGCTCCAAGAAGTCGAATGCTGCCTGCCAGGTCTGAGGCCATAGTTTCGTGGTGTGTGTGTGTGTGTGTGTGTGTGTGTGTGTGTGTGAGTGCGTGACAGGCAGAGAGAGAAAGAGAGCGCGAGCCCTCGATATTAAGCTAACATTGAGGGGCCCAGAGTGGGGTATTTCGTCTCTTTCTCTGCTGCTGCTCGTACTCTGAGCCTCGACTCACGCTGATCGAGAGCTGGACTCTGCTGATGATTTGTTTCATTTCAGCTGCAGAGACGGTGACGAGCTCAGAAATCATTTTACCCAATTAACTCGTCATATTACAGAAAGCGAATTCCACCCAAAAGAAAAGCGACACACTTGTTAGAGATCGTCGCCTGTCTCGTTTTCCTTTAAATCAACCTCAAATTGTGAGGAAAAATTTTAGGTGATTTATTTTCAAGGGCTTGTCCCGCACCTGGAATCTTATTGGTTGGCTGGTAGCATCGCTGGCTCCGCCCTCCTCCCTGCGGCCACACAGGGCTGCTTCAGCGTGGGCGGGCTGATGCTAATTTAAGATTCAGGATGATTAGTTGATTTTTGATGAATCCCAGTTGTGACAAAACAACTGGATTCAATTCTGATTGGCTTGTTTTCCTGGTGACATCATTTCCAACAGAGAGCCTCATTAAATAACAAGCAGTGCCATCAACATCATTTAACATCATATAAATTGGCTTTTTTTTTCATAAATAGCATCTCAGACTGCACCATCCATGAAGAAACTAGGAAAAACTTACTTTGTGTAATAAACCCGCCCAAAGGTGCATTTTATAGTCGAACGTAACGTAAACATAATGTAAAGTGCAAATGCAAAGAACATGGCAGGCCTTACATTGAAGCTTTTATACCTCTGTGTTGATGTGTCTTTGAATTCCCACGCACAGGTATCCACCAATGATCAACTAATAACCTCACGCAGATTAAACACAAAGTTGAGATTCTTGAACAGGCTTTGCAGAATCCCTCATCAACCCCAAACATGCCTCATGTCGCATCAGTTCACGTGCAGAGACGTTATTATCGTTTAAGTATAAAATGTGCTGTAGGCTGGCTTTGCACAATACAACTTTTGTGCAACTAATTGCAAGTTCTCAATAAAAGTTTTACTGTTGCCGTGTAACCAAAGTCATCATCAACTTTCCAAATGACATAAACCGAATCCATGATTTTTATTGGACGGTTCTTCTGCAGAAGTTCAACACAAGTAAGTTGCACAGCACTGAAGTTGCATTCAAGCTCCACGGTGTAAAGCCAGCCTTATTGGGTACTCAAAAATAATAATAATGCAAGTGTGTGCAGAACAGAAAGAAAACCGGTGCATGATGGTTATTTCTATTAGCCTGGCTGCTGTCATCACCCAAACTGCAATTTTCTAACTAGTTGGCTGCATAAATACTGAGATAAAGATCATTTGAATTCAGTCCCAAATAAGGCTGAGATTCAACCAGTCATGCATTTTAAGTTTTCTTTGCTTTAACCTGTAGCTGTCACTTTCTAATTGTTTTGTTAAGTAGTGGGAATTTCTTGGTTGGAGAAGTGGCCTCGTGAATCGAGGGTCACCAGTTCAAATCCACGACCATCTGAGGAAATCTGTGCAGTGAGTGTGAATGAGAAACACAGGCACTTAATCCCCTCCCTGTTGTGAATGTGTGCAAGAGAGAGTGAACGTTACTCGTCAAACAGACTTTAAGCCAAAGTTTAGATTTTGGCCTCAAAGAAAACTGGGTTGGGATTTGCATCGACCTCATTCATTTGTTTGCTCATTAGTCTGTTGCTCATTCATTCATTCATTCATTCACTTGTTTATTTAGTTATTTATTCATCCATTGTTCCCCTGAAATATCTCAGATGCCACTGATTAGATATTGATGGGAGGAAAAATCTAAAAATGGCGGCTTTCACCACTACATTCCTTTATTTTCAAAATTGCACCATTCCCAGTGTGGCAGTGGTGTCAAGCTTCAAGTTGATCAGTCTTCCTTTGCTCTCTCCTCTCAATAGTGTAGTATAAAATAATGTAGAAAAATACAGACTAGAGACTCAAAGTCAAGGTGCAAGGTCAGATATCTACACTGTAGAAGTATATAAGAATATTTATACATACATAAGAAACTCAACATCTCTGCTGTAGTTGTGCAAATAAAAAGGTGCAGTATAAATTGTGCCATAAGAGAGATGCAGTTGACATAGTGGGCGTAAATTAATCTACATAAAATATTGCAAAAGTAGAAAAGAAAAAAGAAAACATAGAAAATGAGCGATAGAAACAGTCCAGTTGTCAGTTATTGTTCTAGTTACAGCCAGATATCTGTTATTGATTGGTCCAAGGGGGGACTGCATCATTTTTGGAAGACGACATGTTTCACATCATCTCGTTCACATTCGTTCATCAACTCGGCACCATCACGTAATAAGAAGCTCCCCCTGTAACAGAATTGAAGAAAACTGGTTTAATGTCCTTTTAACTTCAGTCGGTGTGCGCAGAGTTAACTATCAGCACAGTAAATCATAAAATTGCAGCAGATTTTGTGTAGCTATAAATGCAGTCATTTCCTAAGTGCACTTACCTAATGGATCAGTTTCTAAACAAGGACAAGCTCAAAGTCATCTTCAGTTTATTTTACCCACTAACAGTCATCACGTACAGTATTTGTTTAGTTAAGCTTAGTTTAGTATACACTCAATTATGGACCATTAACTTAACCCCCAGTCCTCAACTCAATGTGTAAAAACTGAGATGTTGGTCTCTCATGACTTCTATGAAATCCTTCAGAGTCAGTTTTTGTTTTACAGAGAGGAGACGGCCGAGAGGAGAGTTTCTGGGAAATATGGATGCTTCTTACAGGGCTGTCACATACATGTGGAAAAATAAGGAAAATGCATTTAAAAAAATATTCCAGGTCTCACATAGTTTGGGAATCGTACAAAATGTCTGGAAATGTATGGAACGTTTTGCTGTGCAGACCAGTTCACATTTAACTCCACGGTTTATATAGAGATGGTCTGGTTTAATCATATGATCACCAGCTAGGAGTTCTTTTAATAATGTGTCTTCAGTCCACAAACCGGCCTTCAGTCTGCATCTGAGTCTTTAATCTGCATATGATGAAGCTCCTGTATGCAGGCTGAAGATGAGTTGCATTTTCTTTGCTTTGGTATCGTGGTTAAATGCCAGGTAAATGGGAACAGAGCATCTTTGAAGCTGCGTGAATTTTTTTTTTTTTTTTTTTGTGACTGAGCGACAGAGCGACTTGTATTTGCCGAGGAAGGAAGAGCAGGAAGCGAACTTCATTATCTAGCGGCCGCAGGGACTGGCAGAACCCAAAATCCACTGGCTGCTGTCACCGTTTTCCAAGCCACAGAGGAGATTGTAACCTCCAAGTCACGCTTTGTTAACAGCCAAGTGGGCTTGTAGAATAAATTTATTACTAGCTATAGAAATTAATTGGATTTTGATTTTAGTTATTTAGGGAATAAAGAACCTTTAAAATGCATGCTAAACACATTCATGTTAATTGCAGCCCAGAGGATAGCACAAGAATGCACTAATTAAAACACTTATTTTCATTGTGGTCCTCATGGATACTTGATACATTAACATCAACATCCTAATTTGTGAACCCGTGTCTAACATGAAGTCACAGCAGTTCTTGAGCGGAGCACAAAGTCCCACCTCTGATATACTGTCTTGTTGTTTCTAGAGGTTCATTAATGCAGACTCACTCCGCTCCTGCAGGATTTGTTTTCACAGGCAGGAAAGTTAAACTTCTGAGGGGATGAAGAAAAAGTAATACAAGGGGGAGGAGAGCTGCAGCTCTGATTCCTCGATTCTGTTTGGTCTAGCTGGTTGTGGTACGTCACGGTTTGGTTGGCGTCTCCATTACGGGCCTGTTAGTCAAAACACTGAAAGCAAAGTGAATTGAAAGTGAAATGATTTGCCAAGAATTGACATGGAGCTCAAGTGCTGAAGAGAGAGACAAACAGCAGACACTTAGGAGTTTCATTATTTTTCTCCCAGTTGTTTATATTGTGAAGCAGACATCCGTTAATTATTGAAGCATAATCCCTCCAATACTGTTCCCACAATGCTCGCTTAAAGATATTTTTAAAATCAGTGATCAATAATCCTTAAATCCTGTAGCTTGCAGACAGTTTTGGGGCATGGCTCCAGCATGGCCCAGCTAAGTTTGTCCAGGCTGTGAGGCTGACAGGCCGTGACTCGGCTTAACCCCGAACAGATGATCATGTTGCTGAGGGAGTGAAAGATGGCACCTCAGTGTTAGAGAGAGGAGCTCGTGGCTGTGAGGGAGCAGGAAGACACAGTGCTGCAAATAACAGCTGTTGTGATAGTTAATATATATGCACATTATCTTTTCTTCAACCCTGCAAGTCCCACCAGGGCATTCCTTGTTGCAAATACATGCTGCTGTGATACTTTATTGTAAATTCACCTGAACATCCTGAGGTTTTCAGAGATGCCAAATATGATCCTGCTGAATTACAACTAAAAATATAGAAAATGATGCACACGATATCTAGATGTTTACCTCCAACACAGCAGTAATGTGATCGTCTTGTTTGTCTGTGTGTCTGTGACAAAGACATCTCAAACATTTCTGAAAGGATTTGCGTGAAACTTCGTAGAGAGATTTGTCCTGACCCAAGGAAGAGTTGATGGACTTTACATGCCGGTTGGCCAAAAGGGGGCGTGGCAGTGGGCGTGTCTTAACGTAAACATTCTGTTTGTTTGTCTTTGACAAAGTTATCTAAAAAAAACAAACTTATGAACAGATTTACACACACAAAACTGTGCAAAAGATTGATCATGAGCCAAGGCAGGGCTGATGAATGTTTAATGCCAGTTGGTGGGTGTGTCTTGTCTGTTTGTCTGTGACAAAGATATCTAAAAAAAAGATCTGAACGGATTTACATGAAACTTTGTAGAAACATTGTTCATGACCCAAGGAGGAGTTAATTAACATTTCATGCCAATAACCCAAAAGATGAAACAAGGACAAACACAAACACGATCAGTTGTTTCCAATTGATTTTATTGATTTTTAGAGAATTTGTCGATCAGTTCTTTCAGGCTTACATAACAGCTGAATGAGACAGTGTCTTTGTACTTATCAAATGTCAGTGAAATACCTGTAAATGCGTCTGAAAATGACTCAAGTTGAACCACCGTGACAGAAATCACAGCTCACGCTCTCACCCCGCTGTACGGGAGAGAGGAGCGTGCTGACTGTTTTGATAGAGAGAAGGAATTGAATTTGACTGTATGTGTGTTGGACCGGTCCGCATGGTGCTGAAGTGTTTATGTCCCAACGGGCGCACTATTTTTACCAGCCTGGTCATACATAACTGATAAGCATGTCAGCTCAAATGATATGAGAGTGTGTCATGATGCAGCAAAGTGTCTCTCAGGCAGCAGAAGTGTGTGTGTGCATTTGTAGTGTTATAGTATTGTATAATGACATAATTATGCTGGAATGTCTATGAAAGATAAGAATGAATCTTCCGACCTTTAACACACTTCTTTCTCCCTCTTTTTCCCGTCACCTACTTGTTTCTCTCACTCTTTTTCCTCTTCTATCTCTTTTCTCTCCTTCTGTTTCTTTTTCTCTCCCACTTATACCCACACTCCTTTTTTTTTCCCTTTTCTCCTTTTCTCTCTCTCTCTGTTGTTTGTTGTCTTCATGGAGCGTTAGCAGTAAGTTGTATCTTTTAAAGGAGGATAAATGGATGGCATCCTAGCATGGTGATCATATCAGACTTGGCAGGCAGGTGACAGAGAGAAATGATGGAGAAATGCAGCCAAGAGCAGCTGTCAGTCGTCTCTTTCAGGTTTCGTTTACACTGCGGACGAGAGCGCGTTTCGGGGGTGAATCTTAAACTTGACAGCGGCTCAGTTTGATTTTTGATCAGCTTGTTTTTGGAGACATTGAATTAGATTTGAGTTTGTAAACCATGATTTAAGTCAGCGTTTCATTTATTTTTTAGGGTCTTGAAACACAAATTAACAGTAGAATACAACTCGTCAAAACACAATAGCATGCAATAATGTATATATATAGATGCTCTCCCTTATTGACCCACACAACCAACCCTGCCACTCCCTCCCTAACCCACATCACCTGCAGCAAGAAAAATTATATGTCCTCAAATCCTCAAATTACAAACCCATATGATGCAAACTGCAGTGGGTTGAATAAAGAAGCATATGTAGGCAACAAGATATTAGGAAATTAATTAAAATTTTTGCAGACAGGTGTAAGTACGCATGTGCATTTGCAAGTTTTGCAGCAGTGGTGCAGCAGCAGTGCATTAACTATGAGTGGGACTTCCATGCTGCCCTCACCTCTGACATTAAGGTGCATCCTGGGTACTCACAATATATTTGCATAGAGCGAGAGTGCACACAGTTTGGGTGTAAGTGCTGTATCTCCCATCTATGCATGGCAACCACAGTATGTAAATAGGGATAAAGCTTTGTGTGCGGATATAACTCAGACCTGCATGCAAATAAAAGGCCCAGCAGGCAGTAATACTGTAACAGAGGCAGTAATGTGCTTTATGAGAGGACAGCAAGTCTGATTAAAGAATTATTATGGCATGGTTAAAGCAGGAAAAGGGCTATTTTGTAAAATTAAGTATTTTTAATTTTAAAGACAAACTTTGATTTTACTTTTCTCAGTTTTAACACTAATGATAAATAATACAACGGCCTGCAAAGTTTAATTTTTATGGCAGTTTAATCCTGTGTTTATCCCACGTTTAAACCCACACATATAAAACACCTCTTGGCGGGAACACCAAAACGTTTAGCTGCTGCTTCAGTAAATATCTGCTCTTCAAGTTTAGATGTCTCCAAGGACTCAGCTAATGTGAATCTTAATAAAAATGAAAATATTAAATGCTGTGGTCGAGTTTGTAGCTGGTGTAGGATGTGCAAATCTTGTCTCGCCAAGATTTAAGTTTTGTTGCGGCCACAGACACTTTGGGGTTTGTCTTATGTAAATAATCAATTGATTCCTTACAGTTCTCATTCCCTCCGATGTATCAATCTGTGGTGTAATCTGCGCTCTTATTTTGGCGGTTTGTGAATCAGATGTGGTGCCTCCAGCTCATTTCCACATTAGATTCTGTGCTCTTTTCCATGATAGCCTGATGAATGAGGGCCAGTGTGATTATTTTGGAGCTGACTTGCACACTGTAGTTGCATGGACTCATTGTTTGAGTTCACTAATACTGTGACATTTCTGTCTTTTTCCTGTTTCTTACTCGCTGTCTTAAAAAAAAAGGAAGGACACTTGAAATTGCGTATAATGTCTGTCTGATTAGCTTATTGACTCTATTCTAAAAGTCCTTGTAAGGAAAGAGCGCTTTTATAAACATTAGCTGATTAAAATAAGCCTAAATTTGTTAAACGTTAAAACACTAAGTAATAGTTTAGTTATCCAAAAAAGGATAAAAAATCTCTGAATGTGCAATTTGGAAAATGCAGTTAATTCGAAATAGCTTAAATTCAGTAAGGACTGACTCTTACAAATGAAGAAAAATAACAAAATCCTCAGAACAAGTTACTGACATTAGGTAGACTGAATTGTTTGAGAAGTTCAGTTGATTATAATCGGCCTAAATCTTTTCTGTCTGCTAAATCTGTTTTCTGAAGAAGCAACCGATCACAGCTGGCTGAATAAGGCCTTGTTTGCTTACTTCATTTAGTTATTACAGGGAGTTTTTGTTTTAAGTCAAAGCTCTGTTGAAGGCAGTTTTACTGTGATGTTGTCAGTGAGTCAAGCCGGACCTGCTGACTTCAGCGCAAAACAAAAACACTGCACTGTGCGTACAAGTTGAGTAGGCAAATGTTTACTGTTTCAATCTGAAACAGATAAAGTGTTTTTGCAAATGTTTCTCATCATTTCTTTTTAATTTGCTCAGAATACCAGATGGGACATTTTAACCACATCAGAAAGTGTCCGAGAAGTTGTCCGTCATCAAAACTTGCTGCGTTTATCCTGCAGCTATCCTTAACTTTTTTCTGCAGGCAATTCTCTCTTGAACATCACAGCAGCACTAAAATAAGCATCTCGTAAAATGTTCAAATTTATTTAGAACCTCAAATCGCTGTTCACAGTCTCAAAGGACTTTACAGGCCCACAAGTTTACAACAAACAAAGATGACACCCTTTCTTAAACCCTCACAGCGGGCAAGAACGATATAAACCCCCAAAAAACAAAGATAATAGGGAAAAAGGGAATAAACTGAAGTGTCTCTCCACCACCAACTGGTTACCAGACCATTCCTTCAGACTTCCAGTGTTTCAGAAGAGCCAAAGTAGATTTTTCCAAATGGTTTCTCTCTTGTGGACGGAGCCAAAGTGCAGCAGAAGGTTAGCAAACATCTGGGCAGGATTACTGACCGGGCACATGGGGCGCAGGCCCCGGGGCCCCCAAACCACCAGAGGCCCCCAGTCCCTCAATGGTCATATTGTGCATTGTCAACTCAAACAACAACTAAAACAGGCCCAGACAAATCTTCTGTGTGATGCTGTGGCGCCACAGTTTGTTTCATCCTCTCTATTTAAAATGTGGGTTGTTTGGGTCAGTATGTGGACCTGTCAGGTGTTACTGTAACATATAATGGAGAGATAGACACCAGATGGGAAAATTAAAAGCAAATATTAACGAAATGTCTCATTACAGACGTGGATATCTAAATTACTGAGACAGAGTCGAGCTAATAACTCTTCATGCTTTATCTTGTGTTTATGTTTGTTCATTTTGTTTTGTTTGTTGACATTATATAATATTTGCATGAGTGTGTAGAATTTAGCCAAGAAGAAACAAAGTTCTGCTCCTTTACGAATTTGTAGTTTTTTTTTTTGTTTGTTTTTTTCCAGGCGTTGTAGGAAGGGGAGGGGAAGGAGGGGACAGAGAGTTTTTGACAGCTGTACAGAGCCTGTCTAGTTTTGTTCTTGTACATAGTCCTCATTGGATTCAGCGTGGTGGAGGGGGGGCCCACATGAAGTTTGAAGCCCCCTGGCCCCACGGTCCTGTGATCCGGCCCTGACAAACTTGGTGTGACAGCTGATGAGATTTTTTTGCTTTGTTGTAGCTGTGAAATGATGATTATGTTTTGTAATGTTTGTAAGTTGAATAACTAAAGCTTTGAAAAAATAAAAATGCTCTCTATATTTTCCACTTGCAAGTCACACTCTTGAAGCATCTGTGTGGTCTTACTCAAACCTCATAATGTAAAACCAGTCCTGGACCAGAGCATTAAGACAGGGTTATAAGACAATATTACAACAGAAACATTGCCTAAAAATCTCTGCTTCTGACACAGACAAGTAAATGACAGATAAATGACAAATTTAGCGGTGGATTTCTGTCCTTCTGACACCTGCTGAGGCGGCGTAGACATCGATTTACACAAACACACCTGGATTCAGGAAGTGCATCTAGACTAGGAAACTGCATGCTGCACGACTAATCTTCTAAACTCAAACAGGCTCGTGTTTATCAGCGTAGTTGGTGCAGCCGTGTCTTTGTCGAGTAAAAACTTTGATGCCCCAAACTAGTGAGATCATACCGAGAGATTTTTCCTGCCGGCTGGGAGATTCATGAGGAATTTTAGCAGCTAAAATCTCCAAGAAACACTCCCTTTGATCTTGCACAGGCTTTTTTTTTTTTTTTTAATCTGCACTCTGGATCGGACAGGACGCATGCGCCGTCTCTCTCTCACACACACACACACACACATCACAAAAGCAACAAACTCGAGCTGAATCACGGTGGTGCACTGTAAATCTCTCCTCTATCTGCTTGTTATCTCAAGCAAACTGGTTGCAGAGTGGGCGGTCTGTGAGCAGGTCTCTGCAGCTGGGTCCAAACAGTCTGCCGGCGGATCTGCAATTATTTGTCACTCAGTTTCTCTCCCACATAAATATCCAGCATGTTTTTATGTTATTAATCTAATTATAACAGTAATTTTGTTTACATGCTTACAATGAAATCTCAAGATACAAAAAAAGCTACATGAGCGATCTCGGAAGGGAGTGAATTGGATCAAACGTAAACAGATGCAATAAAACAATTAAAAGTGCATTAAAAACAGATCACTAGAATTAAAAGATAAGATAATCTGCTCGAGCTCGCCCACGCTCTCCTGTTAATAAACGTCCAAATCTTTGGCGTATTGGTTCACATGAAGGTGTATTTGCTCGACTGTCTGGGTTTGGCTGAATGGTCGCTCTGTCGATTCTGCAGCGTAGATCAGCTGACGTATTCGGGGTCTGTTTGCCCCGCTGTCCGACTTCGCTGAATAGTAGCTCTGTCGATTCTGCAGTGTGCAGCGCAGGCCGGCCTCTGTGTGTGTGTGTGTGTGTGTGTGTGTGTGTGTGTGTGTGTGTGTGTGTGTGTGTTTTGCTTCAGCCCGACATGCGAGGTGTGTTTGCTTTACTGCCTGATCTTGTTGCTAGATCAACTCGGAGAGTTTGCCTCAGCCTGACATGAACGCCAACCGCCAGAAGCATCTGGAGGGCAAAACATTTTAGTTTCAGAACTGTCCATTACGGTAACGATGGAATCCCTCAGCTTGAATGTTATTGATTGAACTATAAACACACAGCAACTGCAGTATTTCACATACAAATTAGTGTTGTCATGATGCAGTTTTGACTTAACCGTTGATTCTTTGCATCCGTGCATTGATTATAAATTCTTCCTATTCAATTACACATCTCCCAAAAGAAATAAATACAATGAATCACTCTGACTTTGGCCTGAATTGATATGAAAACACTGATTCGTTGACCATTGACCTCAGGGAATCTTAACGGTGAGTCGCATTAGCTTTGTAACTTATTAATATTTTTATGTACTGTTTGCCTTTTTTCCCTGTTTTATTTCCTGCTAGGCTTCACTACAGACGGTTGAGAAGCTTTTAATATCTCACTCTCTGCCTGTAGATTCAAGCTTCCCAGTAGGCTAAAGAACTTCCTGCTTCCTGGCCAATAAAAACAGTTTGGAGGCGGGACAATGAAAGCTCGCTCAAATAGAGACATAGCGAATGATTTTTGAGTGCCGGACGACATCGCTCGGTCCTGTCGTTGTCGCTCGTAGCAGGTGAGGACATAACATAAGTGTTTTTCAGTTAAATACAATAAAATGTTTTTTAAAAAGAGAGGTTCTGCACTTAAAACAACTGCACCATCACAGGCCACAGTAGCGTTTTTTTTTGTTTTTTTGTTTTTTTAACAAAGGGGATTTTATGTGCTGTTGACACGCTCAGGTTTCAGAGGGTTAATGAACATTTCACTATAACAGACGAGTGTTGGCAAAACATGGCTGTGAGTGCGCCGAGCCGCCCGCCTGGTGCCTGCTGGGCTGAATTTGCATGTGAGATGAAAATCATCCGCACTTTGAACCAGAAGAAACTTTTGATCCAGGTCTGCCCGAACCTGACAGCATCCACCCGCCTTTTATATTCTTCTGTTGTCTTTCTGTTTCTCTCCGTCTGTTTTCGTCTTTCTGTCTCTCTTTTTCTCTTTCCTTGAATCCTCTCTTCCTTTT
>OMKZ01027844.1:0-19378 GCA_900302535.1 Neoniphon sammara
TGACAAGGACATATAAATGTCCTTGTCAGAATTAAATGACTAAATAAATAAATAAATAAATCTCCCAGACTTTTCGTTAGTGCGTGGGGCTTGAGTTTATTCAGGAGACGGACAATAGATGTAACACTGTCAGAGGGAGTTTGACTGGAGAAAACAGAGTGCGTGGGTGTGCGTGAATGACAAACCAGAAAGAGCCTGTTTTTAAATGGTCCTCTCCATCTCGCAAACCGAGTAAAATATATAGTGCGATGCCAGTTTCTGCAGAAAAACGTATGGGCATCACATTTGGAGCAGGATACAAAGAGCACATGAGAGAAATGTCATGCACATAGCTCACATGAAAAGGCCAAGTCTGCTTCGCTGCAGTTTTCCTCTGATCTGAACCTCATAAGAACACCATTAGTTCAACAAAATGCTTTTTTGACATTTCTCATTCTTCTTTTTTTCTGAGCAGGGTATTTTGGAGACGACTAGCTGGAATATAACACTATGTTGCACCTTAAACTTGCTTTCAGGGCGTATTATTTAGAATAATAAGATCTTGTTTGTTGCCCTCAGTGCGAGAGAACCTCACAGGATCTGTGTTTCAAATATCCATCTGCAGTTTATTCTGTCATTTCAAAGGATTCTTTTGCGATATTTCTTATCACAGGGAGGTTTGTACAAACTGAAAAAATGAGATCAAATTTAAATCTCTCCATTAAATCGGTAGCCACACGACAAGGGCCTCTCAATCGATATATTCTTTTCTCTATCAGTTCCAGGCGAGTGAGCACGGTAGTGGCACACTATTAGATTATTACAAAAGCAAATCAGTCAGCAGAATTAATTTTCTTGAAAAATATGAGTCTGGCTAAAGGGAATTAATAACCATTGCAGAGCATGGAGCTGCTGAATTTTCATCACTTCTCCCTTGCCATTTCTACATGTGTGCAGAAATCAGTCTCCTTTGATGATGGCTGCTTGTTGTTTATCGTGAAGTATGCCATGTTCAGTGGGCATAATGATGAGGGAAAAATTTGCTAACAGGAATTCTCTTGGAAGCCTGAAAAGCATGCTTTTTACCAGAAAAAAAATCTCAACCTATCTGAGTACTGTTGGTACTTTTTTGAAAGATGGAGAAATGATTGTGAGCTTATACTTGAGGAAATATATTGCATATTCAGTTCACAGAGGACAATTCCCTCACACATCACATTTCTCCACTTAACTTCAGAGATTTCCCTTGCTTTTTGGGGTTGTGTGTGGGGAATTTCATATTGTGCGAGCGTGTGTGTAAACCATTTATGTGCTTGATCAAGATGAATGTCTTTATCTAGCCTTATTCTACAAAGACAAGGGGTGATCAAGCATGGAATTGTGATGTGTAGAGAGATGAAAAGCCTGCATGCTCTTCAGGGTGCATCGGTGCTGAGAGCGAGGTGGTAGACTAGAGAGTTATGAGTTTAAAGTGACTGGAGTGACATAGACAAGGCACAAAGAGTCTGTTTGGGAAAACATCTCAGCCATTCACAAAAGCATTCCCTCCTCTGTTTTCAAAATCGCGCTGTATCTGGTGTTTTTGGGTTTAATTCTGCATGTTGATTTATTCAGGTGGCATTGAATGGAAATTTGAAGCAAGCATGCAATGAATTGATGGCATTTACACAAGTGATTGCCATGACTCTGAATATACTGTATATATAAACATGTACAGCATTTAATTTTAAAGTATATCAAAATATACAGTAACATGCAAAGAGACCAAGAGAGAAAAATGGAAGCAAAAATAGCTTGGAGTCCAACTTTAAGACTATCTCTTAGACACTCTTATTTGTTCTAAGAGAGTTGAATAACAGATTGTATGTAGATTTTGAAAAATCAAGGGCAGTATAATGTTTCTTATCTCATCTATGGAGAGTGTAATTGGGGTCGGATTATGTACTGCCACCGACACTTGCACTCCTGCAAAGTCTCTCTGCTTTGTCTCACTAAAAATACTGAATATCTGAGTATTAAACAGAGACTAGAAACTCCTGTACCTCAGGTCAAACACATTAACAGAGTGTGAATATTACTATGCAAGCTGCATAGGTAGCTAATGTTTGGGCTTCAGGGATATTGAAGGGCTCTCTGATTGAATGTGCTCATGCGTTCTGTTCCTATTTCCAACATACAGATGAAGATATAGTTATTGAGGATGGAGAGCCATGTTCTCACTGATGCTGTGGCTAGTGTGAGTGTGACAAAAGCATTTATATTCATCAACAGAAGATGTTGTCATATGTTTAACTTAATGTAATCACCCCTGTGAAGTTACACAAAAAATATTTCTTAGGTCCCGATGAAATAATACAATATTGTTACCCCAAAATGTTCCTATACTACAACCAAAGAGGATACATTCTTCCTTCGAATAGGTCCTCTTTGTCTCTCATGCCTGTCATTAGCCACTCCACATTTTCAAAACCTAGACACTAAAGTGGAGAGAGATTTAATGACTGCATTTACATACATGCTGTCTGTATTGATCTGGCGGAGATCCTAGCCAGTCAGCACATTCTGAATCACCACCATCAACATTAATGTCATAACATGCCAGTTTTAGAGACAGCCTGGTAATGGCACCACAAACAACTTTAATGGCACACTTAGCTTTTAGCCACTGTACATGCAACGTAACCTGAACCATCAGCATGGTCAGCAGCTCATATGGCTGTGCTAAAAAAATGAATATTCTACAAAGGGAACAAAAAGCACGGTGGGGACGAGCTCCGTTCACTCTGAGAATAGCTCCTCTTGCTGGATATCATTTACAAATTCTATGCTGTTGATGGAAAGGAGAACTAATAAAATGTTCACAGGTATCATTAAAAGTCAATATTGAATTTTTTACTGTTTCTGAGATGATTTTCTTTTCTTAACTTATGAAAATGAAAATATGTTATGGAGCCACGCTCCCATTAAAGCCTCAGAAAATCAAATTAATCACAACTGTGCGAGAATTAGAGTTTATAGCTGAGCCAATAGAGGTGAACCATGTCTGTAATTGCCATATAATACTGGAGCATGACTCGTTGGAAGTGAAATGTGAAAACTGCCGTGCCATCATTTTCTCCCTCATATATATGATTTCATGCAAATGTTCTGAAAGCCAGGAACAGAGAATAATGGTTTGGTTTGTATAATGGCTTTTTATGCCACACTACACCATTGGAGATAAGAGCAGGCCAATGCCTTTTGGGTCTCAGCACCACATAAAGGGAGGCTCAAAGTCAAATTATTTTCTAAAAATTCAAAGGTAAAACATTCGATGCCAATGAATTCTACATACAGCATTCATTTAGGCGGTGCCTTGAATAGTGTTCTTCATGCTTTCGTTTGAAGGTGTTGTATTTGACCATAGAGAGAGATATCCCCTCGACTCAAACATGCTGTTCTTAATGCCTTGACTTCAAATCTGTAAAAGCATAACCTGCTCGTATATTCCTCTAGAGACTTCCTGCTAGACTACCAAACAAGGTTTTAACAATGTTCAGGGTCAGTGTGCTGACATGTTGCATTTGAGCAAGGAAAATCCAAGCACAGTACAAATTCTCACTATAAAACCCACAGAGCTAGGAAACCTCAAAGAACACAGCTACACATGCACACACAAACCTTACCCCCCACCCCACTCCCGACCCCCACTCTCTGTTTGTCTGTCTCTCTCCCTCTTTTCCCTCATGTGTGTGCTCTGCCTAACCCTCTCGGGAACATCCTGTGCACTGTAGCTGTTTATTCAGTGGCGAGGTACCATACATTTTTAAAAATCTCTCCATCTCACCTCTGGTCGATCTATCAGGGTGCCCGCTCGTGTCAGGCTGTCGCATGGCAGCGAAGTTGTGAATGACTGATCGTCGTCTGAGGTGCGCAGAGAAGGAGGTGCTGCCAAGACAGACCCCGCGTGGCAGAGGCAGTAATCACGCGTGTCAATCAGAGCTCCCCGTGACCTTGTGTCAAATCAAACGGCTCCACTGCCGTAGTGCAGAGGGCGGGCTGCAGAGGCCCCTTTGCAACTATGGTGAGTCAGTCTCCAGGAGTGGTTTGTTGCTGAAATGGATTAAGACCCTCCTGGCAGGGGCGTAGCAGAAAATTATGGGTCCTGTTCCCAGGAGATCTGGGCACCCCCTCCTCCTCTCCTCCCCACACCACCGTAATTCCATCTATGATAAACATCTATGGCTACCCTTCCGCAACTCAAACACATCTCCAAAAACTCACTTACTGATCATTTTTCAACCCCATCTCTAGTTGAAATGCTGGGTTTTGGGCACTAGCTTGATAATGCTAATCCACTGCTGTAACCATACTTTAACCCCTGTTTGAACTCTGTCTATAGAGGATAATCTTGTTTCCCTCTGTACAGGAAAAGCCTAGCTGGGTTTTATTAATCTGCTTTTCCAGTTGTCTAACACAACACTTCATATTTTTGAGTAAGTTTCATTGTTTGCAGTTGTACATTTCAACCAAAACAGTGTGAAATAAATGAAAAAAAGATGCATCCACTACCAAGAGTTCTCTTTTGTTTTATCATTAATCAAAAGACCAACTCCTAACTTTTATCAAATGATATTTCTTAATCAACAGATTTTTTTTTCCACAAATACAAGTAAAAAAAAAAAAAAAAAGCTTTTTAGTATTTACTGGAAGTCAGAATTTCTCAATATTTGGTCTGCCCACTGATTGCCTTAATCACAGCTTGCACTCTTTTGTGGATCCTACAAGGTTTTGCAGAAATTTAGAATCCATGTTATTGTAGCTCTCTTGTATAGCATCCTGGAGAGTTTCTTGTGATCCTGCTGTGTGCTTCACATTTCCTCTTTTCAAATGTTCCCAAAGTTGTTCAGTGGGGTTGAGGTCTGATGATTGTGAAGGGAAAGCCATTTAGGTCAGCACTCCTGGCTCTTCCTTGGACTTCAAATAGGCCTGGCATAGCTTCGATGCATGTTTAGGGTCATTGTCCCGCTGGAAAATGAATATCCTCTTTCATACAACTCTAAGCCAGAAGGGGTGGCATGCCTCTCTAGAAGAGAGTGTCACCTCTCTTCAGTCAGATTGTAGTTGATCCTGTGTAATTCATCAACTCATCCTAATATTTCTACCACCACATTTGACTGTAGGTTTCATGCACTGTTGCATCAACCTCTTATGTTGTGATCTCTTTACATAAGCTCTCAGACTGTTACCACAAATTTCAAAGTTTGATTCATCTGTAAACAAGGCTTCAGCAGTGACATTTTGGTATTGTTTTGAACGTTAAATATTTAGACTTGTTTTGTCTTCAGTGAATTTTTCAACTGCTGCTGCCATTAAGGCTATAGTTTGCCAGTTGTATTGTACATTTACTAACTGGAGGAGGCTTTGTATCTTGGATGCAGATGCTGTTCTGCCTCATAAAGATTGGTATACTGGTCTTCAGATGGTGTGGTCACTCTTCCTTGCTCTGGATGACAATGGCTTGGTTTATGAAAATCTCTCCAATGTGCATTGTACTGCCACCCTAGAAACTTTCAGCTTAGCTGTAATTTAATTTTCAGCATTCAGGAGTACAAATTAGCCTAAACTGCTTAACCAAACCCTCTTGATACTGTTATGAGCAACTTGGAAATATTTTTCGATGGAGCCTTTTTCAAAGTTAAAGCACTAACAGTAGCAACAATAATGCACAAGAACATATCAATTTAGCCAATATCTGGGATTAGTTGTTAAAAGACCAAAACAATTCACACTGTGTATATTGAGCATACATGTGTTAATATCTAAATGAAATATGTGATGTGCCAGCAGTTTGAGAAAACCTTACCAAATGGTGTGCAAACAAGATACTGAGATATACTGCAGTTTCACACAGTCATTTCTCAGAGATCTATTTGTCTCAGTTCTAAATAATGTATGCTTAAATAGGAAGCATCAACTGGGGAAAAATATTAGTTTTTGATAAATAATTAAATCAAACAGCTCTTGGTAGTGGACTCAGACTTGTGCACACCGGTGTATCTATGTACACATGACTGCACAGGGCCAGAAAAGGCATTGTATCCCACATACTTAAAGGGCCCTCTGTCAGCTTGGGGCCCTATAGGTTGTCAATACCCGTTTCCCTCAGCATGGGGGGTTGGGGAATTAGATTTAACAGTTTGACTGGATCAATCATTAAGGCAAATGGCTCCGTCCCCTACCCTTCAAATCCTCATGCGATCAGAAAACAACACAAGCCACAGATGACGACTTAATAGCCCTGTCTTTCTTTATAGGCAACACACACACACATATGCACACACATAGACACACAAACCAGTTGCCAGTTACTGAATGTGAATCAGAATGATATGTAGTTTAGGATATTTTAATTTTATTTTATTTCATTGATGCTGTATAACACAGCATGGTAGCCAAAATTAGACATCCAGAAAATGTGTGCCCTCACCAATTTAATGGTTACAGCTAGCACTCTGCAAAAAGGGTTTAACAAGACATGCATTTGTGTAAAGTCGTTAAATACTGTTTTCTGTAAACAACAACAACAACAACAACAAAAAAAAGAAACAAATCTGTCATTGGATTGAAATAATTTCACTTGTTCCCAACGCACTTTCATCAGTTCTGAGAATTTGCTCAAACCCATTATGATATGAAATGTTAAGATAAGGTGGACTCTATTCCAATAGTATCAAGATAATGTTACTTGATTGAAGACAATCTTGAGATCAAAATGATTAGCACTGGTAAGAAATTAATTATTTCACCACAATGGCAGATTTTTTTTTTCTTCTAAGAAGTAGACTGAGAGTCTATCAGTCCTGCTAGAAGTCTGTATAAGAGACCAAAGTGTTTGTATGGGCTGTGCGAGCAAATGAGTGAGTTAGTGGCATTGCCATGTTTGCATGCCTGTGTTGTTGGTAATGGAGCTAAATAAATACTAAGGTTGTAGCAGAGGGAAGATGTTCACACCAGAGTAAATTCTTCACAGAACAATTAAATTATGCAAAAATCGTGCTTGCCTCATTTTACAGTGAACACGATGATTTGAGAGGGAGAAGCTGGGTCAGCTTTACAAGTTTCATTCACTGGCATGAAATTTTCTTCTAGTTCCTGGTTTTTCCCCTTCTCAACACTCATCCAGTTGCTTTTGTGAATCAGCAACTGTTAACAGATGTTGATTGTTTCTTCTTCATTATTTGATTTTATTATTTTCTCAAAAGAGGATAATACTTGAGCTCACTTCATGGCATCTCCGGCAAAATTGTTGTGCTCAGCAGGTGTTGACTTTCAACGGCAGGTGTCCCTTTCAATGTATACATTGGAACAGAGCATTTTTCTGTGCTTCATACAAGTACACTTCAAACTGGTTTAACTCAAAAATAGCAGTATGGTAAATGGGATTTGTGATCACGTATGGATCAAATTACGTATTCCTCCTATACAAAATGCTAACAGTATAGAAAAGCTTAATGTAGAGAGATGGAAAATTGCTCTCCCTCCTTTTGTGCGACAGAATTGTGTTATGAACACAAAGTGCTGATATTTTCTCCACACATATTGCCACACATCTTATTGAAAACAGACTAGTACTATATGCAATAAATTGCCTCTATGTTACACAGACCCTCCCCAACACACACACACACACACACACACACACACACCAACCCACCCCCAAATCTAATGCAATGCCTTGGTAATATTATGTGACTAAAGAAACTCTCTTTGGGAAAATAACTGGATTTTACCCCCCAATATAATGTCTCCGAGGGGCGCAGAGAAAGATTAATGTGGTAAATAAGAAAGACTATTTTTAGGTCTCCTGGACTGTTCAGCATTGACTCAAAATGGTTGCTTTCCCGCAATGTAAGGCAAAATAACATTAAATCTGAAGAGGAAATAAAGAACTAAATCTTACTTCACAATTCCGACTCCCACTGACTGTGTCAGTAGTTGGTTGGTGCCCAGATACTCTCATTTCCCCTCATTTTGCTGCAAAAGCATCATTCCACACTGTGATGTTGTCCTTCAGCGTTGTTTTGGTAAATGAATGGATGTGAAAGGGCTGCAGCGACAGAGGATCTACGGATTTTTTTCAACTTGCAGGGTTTCTTTGAAGGAGATCCCACTGCCTGAGAGAAGATAGGATCAAATCAGCACAGATTATCAAGCCTTGGTACTTTACAACCCCAGCCGGGGGACTGTGATCTAGCTGTGGGCTACGACAGTCTCAGTGATATCTGAAACTTCTTCTCTACCCTCATGCTGCAGAAGATGAACAGAGAGATAGGAGCTGATATACTTCAGATGTCTGTCAAATGGCCGAGATAACTGGGCCTGGCTGCAGCCTGCGGAAAGCGCTGGGAAAGAGTGATGCTTTTTATGCATCGTCATATTGATATGTGGGTGTTGATGTTCCTCAGTGTCAAAATCTCAATGTACAGCCTGATTTTTTATTAAGATTTTTTCACACAGCACATTCGTGTGCATTACACCTGTTTTATTTTAGACACAGTGATTCATACGCATACTTATACACACATTCGCACAAACACACAATCACACGCCCGCACAAATTTTGTGTATTTGTTATAAATATATTCATTTTTGATAGTTTTGATTCACTGCTGCTAGAAATTCGAAATTCATTGAAAAGTGATGATGTTTACTTTTCAATCTCAGATACCCATTTTGGCTCTGACTGCACTCTGTGGTTTGTTAAAAACTGAGCTTCGGTTGTTTTTTATGAAATTTAAAAGCATTTTGTTGAATGTGATTTATAGCCTTGAGTACTTTTTTTCTGTGCTACAGCTCCAGTGGATTTTCCTTGTTTGTCATTGTTTATATGCAGCTCATTAATAAAATTGTTTGTCACAATGTATGTCCCTTTCATCTTCTTGTGAGTATAAATGAGCATCATAAGATTTCATATAGGCTATTAGAGTGCCATCAATGTGGCAATAATACAAACAGATAAACTTGTGCATGTATTGTTTTGACATAACATCAATGTTGTTTGCAGGTGGTCTGTTTGTGAAGACAGGATGTAATTTTTTGAAGGTCTCCTGAGATGGAAGAAACCTTCAAGAGATTGCCGGGCACTGCAGCATATTCAGGTAAATGAAGGACAGCTAACGCAATGCACTGAAAGAAACCCATTTCATCAAGACACTAACTTAATTAGAACAAAGCAATAAGGGAAGAGCTGTCTACAAAAGGCTCATGTCATCGTCAAACGACTGCGTATATTTTATATAGGAGAAAAAAAATAGTGATAATTAGTGGAATTTCCCATTAACCCACATCTCCCATACACGCAGCCACCTTGTTTAAATGCATGGGCGAGAGAACAGAGAGCACAGGGTAGTGGCTTGGAAGTCATGCAGTAAAATAAGGGTGATGCACTATTGATTTGGGCCTCTGGTTGCTCCTCTCTGATCTCTCAAAGCTGAGAGAGGAATGTCTGGCAGGTGTGTTGATTTTAAGTTAGGGCCTGCAGCACACTTTGACGTGGCTAAGAAAATACTCCACTAGAACTATGGACAGATCTGACAGAATTGGATAAGTAGTACAGCTAGACGGAGAAGCTCCATTGTAGCTCCAGGTTGCTTTTATTCCACTTTGTGTGAGCTTCGCTGTCTTGCTTAAATCAATCACAATATCTGAGATCTTTACTTGCTCTTGGGAATGGGAATCTTTGGAAATGGAGTGAGTAGCAGCTGTTACTTGGCTGGGTCCTCCGGGGCTCAATTGCCACTATTTCACAGGCGAACCGAGCTGAATCTCCCATGTTCCCTGTATTCATGAA
Organism: Neoniphon sammara; assembly: GCA_900302535.1. Taxonomy (NCBI): domain Eukaryota; kingdom Metazoa; phylum Chordata; class Actinopteri; order Holocentriformes; family Holocentridae; genus Neoniphon; species Neoniphon sammara. Next base: position 9,812 of record OMKZ01027844.1, read on the forward strand.
ACAGCACATTGCACTGTACTTTTATATATTTATGACATATATATATATTTACATTATGCTATAGTTGCCTGAAGGTTGGTGTAAGTGTTTTGTGATGAAATGACTCTTTACTTGCATAATGTGTGCTGTTTAATGTTTTGTTTTGTTTTTTACTACCATGAAAACTGGCCTGCAGGGAAAATAAAGTTATTGCACTGAACTAAGCTGACTTGAACTAATTGAACTGACCTTACAATGGACAAACTGAACTTTAAACCTTCAGTGAGTTTACTTATTGGACATGCAACACAGACAAATCATCAATCTTCATCAATTTCACAATGTGAAAAAGTAATAAATGATTCTTTCTGTTTGGATGGTGTGAGCTTGACTGCTAGGCAACGTAATTACTGATTTCTAAATCCTGGCATGCTTTGTGTAGGGCTTTGAAGAAAACTTGTCTCTTTTGCAGTGCCAATAACTTTGGACGGTATTTTTTTTAACTAAATATGTCATTCCATACATCATGTTATTTCAAAACACAATGTGACAGTGATAACAAGGTGGAGAAAGAATAGAAAAAAACAAACAAACAAACAAACAATATGCATGGGCTTTCTCAAATCTGTACACTAGAGGATGCAGACAGAGCCTGGCTTGTATAAGAATCACTGGAGCTGTCCATGGGGCTGATGTGCAATCAGCTTTCAAGCACGGTTTCTTGTGTGTTCCGCTGTTTGGAAATGAGGATCTGTCCATGGTCCTGATTTAGGCACAAAGCCGCTCAGTGCACAGCAGCTCAGTGCATTTTCAACTTACTGAGCATGCCATTATAAGAGTCTATTGGTTAATATGTTGGAGTGTTGTTAGTCACTCTGTGTGCATATAGAGTGCATGTGCTGATGCAGAGTTGTTAAATATTGTAAGGCTATAAATGGCAGTTATTTTAAGGCAGCTGTTTTTTCCTTCAAATAAGTGGACAGAAATGGGGTCTGTTCTGAGCGTTCACAATCTACTACGATATTGGCTTTGGAGCCGGGTAAAAGCAATAAGGGAAGCGTGGGGAGCATACAAACAAACATGTGAGTCGATGGCTCTAACACACAACAGCAACTATGGCAGGGGAACATCTCTTTATTAGGAGGAATAGATTGGATCAGTGCTGTTGGTCGCCCTAATGCTCAGCATCTTAACACACAGTAACCTTATGAGTGGAGCCTTCTCTTATAGTCTCTGTGCAGGGTTACACTGTAGTGGTGCACAGTGGCATTGTGAGGACCTTTTTAGCACTGGTCTCTCACCTCTCTCTCTCTCTCTCTCTCTCTCAGCAGCCACATATTGATCTGATGCTGTTTGTTTCTTACAGTACCATAGCCACAGATATTTATGTTTGTAGCTGCTGGTCTCCGGTTCCCATTACGGGTGTGAGCAATTGACATGGCCACTGTTTCAACACCTCGCTGCTGAGGAAAAATGTAATATTCAAGAGCCATGTCCTTAGTCAGCACTTTCTCCCCTAAAGCTAGCTATGGAAAATGACCATGGCCAGCAGATATACTGGAGCACACTGTAATGGAAAAAAAAAACATAAACAAATATAGTATAAAGGTGGACAAAAATCTTTGTGTGACAATGTAAAAACAATAGATTTCATTCTATCCTCATAAAAATTATTATAAGATTAGAATTTAGCATCTATAAATTTGAGACATACCCTACAAATAAAATGTTAATATTAAATGTTTTTAATGATGATCTTTTTACCTATACCTCAGTGTATGAAAAAGTCTAAATGTTGACCAGCTTTACAAGGATCAGAAAGCTACAATCAAGTTGGAAAGTAATGCAAATGCCCAGAATCTCTGTGAGAAATTTTTCTAGGTTAATATGAAATCCCTAGGCCGTGTCAGACATTCTATATCCTACATGTAATCTCTGGCATGGAGGTGTACAAACTGAAATATTGATCTGTAACCTGACAGTCATGAAGTCCTTACCTGGGATTAACTCAGGGGAGCAAATAAAACTCTCTCTCTCTCTCTCACACACACACACACACATACACGCGCGCACGAGCACACACACAAATGCACACACCTCTGCTGTTCAACACCTCAGAGTGAACAGAGCCTCTGCCCACCGGAGGCAGGCTTTTTAAATCCTTGTTGGTACATCAGCTTCCTAACCTTGCTAACCTTGTTGACTGAGCCTCTGAGAGACTTTGGCTGACTTTGATTCTAGGTGATCTGGGATAGAAAGTCTCACTCACTTTTCTATGTCTCTCACTTCAATTCAGTTCAATTCAGTTCAATTCAATTCAATTTAGTTCAATTCAGTTCTGTCTTTCTGTCCTTGATCCCGCTCTCCATCTCTCTCTCTCTCTCTCTCTCTCTCTCTCTTTCTCTTACACACACACACACATACGCACACACAAAAATGCATCCTCTGATTAACAGGAGGATGGACCTTATGCAAGATGCATTTCTCCTGCTTCCTGCTGTTCTGTTTTCGGCTCTTCATGCAGGTAATCTGAAAGCATTTGTATTTTGAATCACACGGCGGCCCCTTTTCACTCTTTTGCTGCAGATGCATGTGTATTGATGAGAGTCAGTGTTTGACATACAATGCTGCGCGACAAGCCCCACGCGCTGCACAGTGGTTTTGCGCGTCAATTCCACCTTGAGGCAAAAGTTTAGATGGAGTTGAGGAATGCAAGTGAACAAAGAAATGCCATCAAATAGGCAGACAGTTCACCGCAGCTCCTGAATGCCCATAAACGCCCTTCACTCTGATAGGTCAAAGTCATGGACTGAATTTTTGCCTTAGCATTTTTTATTTTTTTAACAGAATACACAAACAAATACACCATACTTTTATGTTTAGAAAGTGTTACTGAAAAACACACAGACCAGGATGCCAACATTATCATTATTAACATTATTAAAGCTTTCCCTTAGCCTGGAATGTTTTACAAAAGGACTTAAATCTGAAGGAGTTGGTTACTCTTGAAGTTTAAGGACATTAATAGCTGGTTTCCTCCCCCTCCTCTCTTGAGCTCCAGATAAAACAGATAAAAACAATTTGGTGAATAAAAACCAACACAGTGTAGGGAAAAGTAAGAAGAGGAACAGAAACACGGAAATACAAGACAGTTCAAAGGAAATTAAAACTCAAGCAAAACCAGGAAAGGCTCTCTGATAAAAGTATGTTTTAAGAAGGGACTTAAAGGAGATCACTGACTCAGCCGACCTGATTTCCTCGGGCAGATTGTTCCACAGCCCCGGTGCCCTCGCTGCAAACGCCCCTTTAGTTTTCATAGTTTTCACTGGCTGCCCACCACTCACTTTTCCTTTCCCTTTTTGTTATTAAGTGTTGTCTTCTTTTTCTTTCTTTCTTTTTTTCAGTGCTGCCTGTCTTAGTCAGGACCCCACTGGAAAAGAGGTTTTAATCTAAATTGGACTTTTCCTGGTTAAATAAGGGTTAAAATAAATAAATAAATAAATTTCCTCATATATGTAATGCTATGGTCATTATGCCCCCATCTTCAGAGGTGTAGTGGAGGGTAAACCCAACCATATTTTTTTTAAATCCACCTTTTAATTTTTTGATTAGAGTTTCCCCACGTTTTTTCGGCTGGCACAAATCTTTACGGCATGCAGTAAATGTACTATTGCAGTCATCAGTGAGGATAAGGTATTTTAGGGGATGAGACAAACAAATTAATGCTTCTGTGGAAACATAATTACTTTTTCTTATGTTGGTGGCTATTTGCCATATGACGATCGCTGCCTGGAAGTCATAGTTAGCACCAGCCACTTTTTAATTTACCACCGCCCTTCTCTCGAAAGCACTGCACACAAACACACGGCGTATAAGCGTATTCTCATTGCTCTCTCTCTCTCTCTCTGTTTCTATCCTCCTTCTTTTATCATTTGTAAGTTCCCTCCATCACCACCAGGGGCTTTCCACACCGCGCCGTGGTGAGAGTGGCTCGGTCGTCCCTCTCCCTGCGCTTCTCGGAACGGAGACTCCAGACGCGCAGCGCGGAGGCAGACGAGGCGCACAGTGTCTGTCCTGTGCTCATCATCATATAGGGAATAATATACCTTTGATTTGGGGAGAGACCGGAAGTCGGATAGCCTGTACCACATTCCTCTGCAAGTTGTCACCGTATAGCTGCATTTAATTCCCACCCGGCTACAAAGGTAGGACTTTTCCTCGTTTCGAATGTAATGGGAAAGTTCCCTGAGCAGCAGCTTGCTCTCACTCTTCTCCTCATAGCCTGCAACTTCACTCTACTTGCATATGCTTTCTGATGTTTCATTGTCTGAGTGCCATGCGTATTAGGAAAGAGGTAAATGCATATTATACAGTGATTTCTGTGGCAGTATACACTGATTTTTAAGTGTTTGTGTGTATGTGTGTGTGTGTGTGTGTGTGTGTGACGGTGGGGGGAGACTTGCGCATTTCATTGAACCTTCCACTATCCCTTCATATTTAATTTGCAGTTAAAGATCTAACTTGTTGCCACTTGCAACGCAACTGATGGCGGCTTAGTGCAGGCAGTGATGAGCGCTGCGCAGATCAGGCGTGATTATTTTATGAATATAAAAATATTAATGTAGATAATACATTGGGAGATTCTTTTTTTTTTTACAGGTAGTGAAGTAGCAAATGATTTTCAGTGGGTTACGGAGGCTTTAACAGGATTGGCTAACATGAATTAATATATTATTGACAGGCTGGCTGTAATTTGTTGTAGCGAAATTTCAGTAATATAGCCATAATAATATTTAGACATCAGCAATAGCCCACGCCTATATCTTGTGTAGCCTGTCGAAACATGGATTTCAATTGTACGATGTTAGCTGCCTGTAATCAAGAGTTTCAGAACGTGTGCTGTGCGATATTGTCGACTTTGACGAATAGAAGGTCTGGGGTGTAAAATGACATGCACCTTCTGCACGCATTGGGATGCTGTTCCCGACGACTGCAGCCACTTGATGCGCCAACAGGATGCATTTGGGGAAGTTGGATGTGTGCCACTGTGCACTAAAGCCACGATGTTGAATGACTGCATACGGACTTCAACACATTTGCTTCTCAATAGTTTTCCCTGCAACAGATAGACTGGGCGGAGTGTAGGGATTTGGGTTAAAATTAGCCTTTATCTCGTTTTGTAATAATCCTTGACAGATTCTCTGTTTTAGGTTAGTAAATCGGGTAAACCCTCGGTTAGTAACGGAAGGTGGCAAATGACGGTCGGTCCCTTTCTCTCTTTTTTTTTTAATCACGGTGATTATTTCAATACCGACATTGAAATTATTATGAATGTTTTATTTTGTTCAGCATAATTTAATCCTCAGGTGGACCTAATGTGGATATTATTCACAGATCAATTTAACATCAAATGCAATTACTATACTGTTTTTGTTCTATACGGTGTGTTGGACGAGATCCAGATTTTGTGCTATGAGTGGTTTTGAAAGCCCAGCTTTATTTAATTATTTATTTATTTATTTTAAATCACTGTTCCTTTGAATTATGACCCTCTGCCACTCAATTTAGTCTGTAAGTAAGGTTTGTTCCATCCACTTTTTAAGTTCTTTTAATTTAGTATTAAGCATACTTAAATCAAGTAGAGTATACTATTCCTATATCATTTTGACTTACTTAAATATCAGTGAACATTTCTTTTGCTCAAACAGAAGACAAACCTCAGTGGAAAGACATACAAGGCAGTATGGCTCATGCTCATATCACAGAAAGATTAACTGTACTGTGAATTGCTTCTTGTTCAAAGATAACCCACTGCTGAAGACGTTTCATCACAACCACTTGATTGATCCAGTCTTTTCCATCCCAGCCTAATGTGTATTTTGTAGGGAGGCAGACCCTCCATCCCTATGGTATCTGGATGAAATACAACCTATTCCCAACAGGGGGGACTAGTGTGTGTAGTTCATACTGCAGAATATGATTTGTGACTGTGGGGTTACAGTACACTTTAAGCCTGGATATTACTGAGTGACCTTGGTTGAGGTTACAAACGCTCAAGTGTATTCTTTCAGGGCCTCTGTGTTTGTTCTTGACTGCGTGTTGATCCGCATGTGCACTTGTGTGTGTGTGTGCGCACTTGCATGTGTGTATGTGAGTGCTTATTTGAGTGTATGTGTGTGTGTCTATGGTATGTTGCTTGTGTGTTTGTTTACGAGACCTCCAGCCTGCCCCTGTTACCATTTGTCCTCCGCTAATTGGTGTTTGGGGAAAGTGGGAGGAAGCCCTCTGTTCCCCGTAGCCAATCAATGACTTTAATTTTCCAATTAGAAGCCGATCTGTAACAGGAATCTGCAAATGTGACAGAACCTTGAGGGGAAGGACCGTGACCTTTATTGCCCCCCCTCCTGCCGGTGGGAAAATTGATTTGGATGGAAAATTAGGATGAAAATTTGTTTTGGAGCTCAGCAGAAGTGGTGAAAAGGCTTGACGTGGCTAAATCAGGGCTTTGATTCATGCTTTTTAATAGGATTGAGTCTGGTGAAAGTTGATTCTGTTTTTTTATTGTGTTTAGTTTGGTTATTTTCATTGGCCCTTTAATAAAATAATATATCTGTTGGTGGATGTTTTTATCTAAAGCATCTTGCAGTGTGTATCCACAGTAATAACACTTTTTAATGAGCACAGCAATGTAGTCAGATTAAAAGGTGAACTTGGAAGGTGGTTACAGCATATTTGTATACAAGTTGTTTACCATCTGCGTACTATATTTATCCAAAGGCTTAGCTGGTACAAAAACTTCATTGTAAGCCTTTGGATAAGTGCTGTGAAAAGTATCAACTCTTCATTAGTATTCAGTGCACCAAAGCACAGACAACGGTGTTAACTGAAAGTATCTGATGACATGGATGTGCAAACTCTGAGTGGCTCTCCTGAAAGGTTCGCAATTTAACAGTTTAGCAATTCAAATATTCAATTATGATTTAAAGATTCACGTCGGCCCGCTTTCCAGATTTGATGAAATAAAATATCTCCAATGCTGTCAAATGTCTGCAACAGCCCCGCGAATCTGGAAACACCATCAAATTTGGGAATTAGCGCAAATTTCGGCTTTATTCACAGCTTCCTCCTCAGCCCCTCCATCTGGTGTGATGATGGTCATTTACAGATACAGAGGGATAAACATGAACACATGAACACACACACACTGAAACAACAGACACAATATGTCTGAACTGATGCAAGATGAAAAACCCTTTTTTCAATAGCAAAATTACTGTAAGTTTCAAGAGAAAACTTTGCCTCTTCAGCAACTCCCTTGTTCCTTTGTGATTTTGCAGCTATTGTTAATTTATACTAATCGTCTAACAGATTTATATTAAAGAACAGTTGCGTCAAAACTGGTAATATCTTCTACACCACTGGAAAAATCAATTTGATGATATTTCTTATGTTAATGGTTCTAAGAAACAGGGAAGAATTCACCCGTGGTCACTGTCCATTATAGATATCTCTCCCCTTTGTATTGCAGACTCCTCATTTATTCAGTCTGTGGTCCAACCAGAATGTACATTACAAGGGCCATGTAGCAGTAACCTAGATGGCAGAATGGATCCGATATGGCCTGATTGTGATTTATGTACCAAAAGTGAATGCATTACTGGGAGCTTCTAGACTCAGTGCCAATTTCAGGCGAACATTTTCACACATTTTATTCAGCACGCACACACATGCACACACACACACACACATGCAAACATACACAAATTATAGATACAGTGCACAGAAATAGAAACATGCTTACACATAAGGACTAAATACTGTACTGACGTGGACATGCCTTCACTTTCTCAACTGGTCTTTCTCCCTCTCTCTCTCTCTTTCTCTGTCCCTCTCTCTCTCTCTCTCTCTCTCTCTCTAAAATCATTTAGATGAAGCAGTCCACCATTGTGAGACATTGATTACCGTTTACCAAGCTGGGGTGTAAATGTAGTGTTGAGAGAGAGAGAGAGAGGGAGGGAGAGAGAGAGAGAGAGCGAGAGAGAGAGAGAGCTGATAGTTGATAGATGGCAGTGCTGGGGCTGTAAAGATGACAGATACAGGGGTAACAAACCAGAGAAGCTTTATGGCTAACAGAGAGGGGACCTATTAGGTTGGCTAATTGATCTGGACCTGCAGTTAGGTGCCTGGTTCATTTTCAGCAACCCTAACACACACACACACACACACACACACTCCTCGCTGCTCACACCTGCTTCCTTGTCGGTGGTCAGGGACGGTCAGCCCTTAGTCACTTCATTACCCCCTCCAGGCACAAACTGCAACAACTGTATTAACTCCTGTGGTCTGTGATGGAATCGCAAGGTAGGAGGAGATAAAGAGCTGAGGGCCGGATAGACTCCACAGCTGATTTTCTCTCTCCTGCTCATACCTGATTTCAAGGCACACTCTTAGATCCAGCATTTTCAGAACACTGTTCCTTTGCGGAGGATACTGTATGCTGCTGCTGCTTGTGATAAAATAGAGTATTTATACATTTTTTGCAGCAGTGTTGGTAAATGTGCACTACTGCATGTATTGCATTGAAGTGAGGGCCGTTTAGACTCAACTGACAAACAATGTGCAATAAGCGTGAAATTTGATTGTTGAGTCTACATGGTTGTCACCATTGAGAATGAGGACTCTTTAGACTCAACTGACAAAAAACCCCGGAATACTGAAGATTGAGTCTACACAGCTCTCACTGACTCAACTGACAAAAAAGTAGAATAAGCTCAAATTTTGAAGTTTAGTCAACATGGTTCTCATTGTGTACCTGACTCATTGATAAGTGATGCGCGTTTTCCACACTTTTTCATCAGTTTGTACTAAACCAGACATCGGCAAATTACAGCCTGCGGGCCAGAACTGGCCCGACAGTATGTTTAATGCGGCCCTTATGTATTTATTCAAATTAATACAATAGATTTATCTGAATTTTAGGTTTCCATATGAGTTCACTGCTATAATCCTACAGTTCAACCAAATTCCATCAGGGTTTCCCATTAATATATTAAGCTGTACCATCAAAGTTTAATTTCCACCGCCACACTGCTGAGAGAAAAAAAAAGAAAGAAAACATTGCCATTACTATTATTGTTATGATGGTTTTAGTGGTCCTCTCGGATGTACCAGGCTGCTGCTCTTCCCTGCTTTGCGACACACACACCTATCCTAATGTGCGCTCCATGTATAGATTAGGAAATCATTATAAATCATGCATAATGTTCTCTGTCAGAGAACAACGCACTCTCAGCAATGAAAATGAAAGTGAAACTTAAATTACAATTTGCTTCAATCTTGCATGTGCTACTAACAGTTTTTGTAAACAGTAACTGGACACTTTTAACTTCTCAGAAACAACAATAACAAAAAAACAAACAAACAAAAAAAAAAAACTGCCCAGCACAGACAGTTAAAACTAACGCAGTGCAAACATTGACATATTTCTCTGATAACCATTAATTGTGTCAACCATTTTCCATTGATGTTGTAACTGTAGGTAAGCACACACACCCCCTGCCACAGCTAAATTGTCAAAATTACTGAACA
>OMKZ01027844.1:27636-41680 GCA_900302535.1 Neoniphon sammara
TGTATCAGTAAAAATCAAGCAGCACAGTACAGTTTTGATGTCAAGGTTGACTGTGTTTTGTCATTGTGCCATCTACCTGCCTAGAGCAGGTCAAAAGCACATCGTGTGACAAAAGCACAACTTGAATTATGTAAAAATAGAGCAACTGAACATGCTACTTTCATGTTGCATGTAAAGGTTAAATAGCTACATTTAGAAAAGAAAAACAACTTTGATAAAGATTAGAGTGAAGGTCAGGCAACTAACCTAACAACTAACAACTTTGGTTAAGGTTAGGGTAAGGCTTTGGTCATGGATAAATAGGAGATTTTTTTTCTAAATATCAAATCTTACTGTAACTCTTGTCTTAAGTTGGAACTTCAACACAGATTGCTGTGGTTGAAAGCAATCAACGCTCATCTACCACCCCAGCCACATTAGCCTCACTTTCCATCTCACTAACCACTCAGTGTTTCCAGCCGCATCTTCCCTTTCACACTGGGAAAATGTATTTCTCACACTTTTTTTGTGATACAGAGCATGCATTTGAATTTAAAGACACTGCTCATTTCACAAAATTTCAGGAGAGCGGGCTCGCATTTGAATGTGCAAACTCATGTGCCTCTGAGGGCTCCAGTGATTATGACTGTGGAGACTTAATTTGCTGAACATCCACAAGAAATTACAAACTTCATTGGGTTATGTGGTGTAAGTGTTTGGGTGCTTTGCTGTATTATTTACACGTTGCTGAATTTGCTTGCATTCACTGTATCTGTTTCAGAGAATTTATGACGTGAAGATGTCACATCTGTTTTTAATGGTGCACAGCTGCATGCACACATAAGTGTAATCCGGGAACACGTTGGGATTTGTTCTGATAATGCATATCTTTGCACAGATTAAACTAGCGTGCGCGTGCGTTTGAGCGTGCGTGTCATGCGTGCACAGCAGAGCTACTACAGTTCTGGGCTTGTGTCTCCTCTTTGTTTCTGCAGCATAATGGGCTTTGTAAGATAATACTCAGGAGACATAACAATACTTCTGAGTGAGAGGATTGTGAAACCGTCCCAGTTCGCAGTGTTGCCGTGGCTCCAAGCTTCAGCTATGATTGGAAAAACCAGCAAAACCCTGGATTTGCCGGCAAATGACATTAATCGCTGCCGTGGTCCTCTTTATTTTCTCCCCCTCCTCTCCTCTCCATCACCTCTCTCTTACTATTTTTTTTAGCTTTTTTCTCTTCACCTTCTATTCTCCACTCCTTTTCTACATTAACACTCATCTTTGAAATGGTTTCATCCTCTCTGATGTTTTTCTTTATCGCAGCAGCAGACATGGGAGAGGCCCTGGCGGGATTCAGTTGTACATGAGCAGTACCCAATATGCCACTGTCAAGACAGTCTTACCATTAGAAGCTTTGCGTTTTTAAGATGCACTGAATTGCCAGTATAAACATGTTCAAAACACTGTTTATACCTATGCACGCTTTGCAGAATAATTTGAAAATACTGCACTCATAACTTGTCAGATGTCTCATGTTCAAACTGCTGTGCTTACATTTTCAGTCTGAAGATATGCACTTAATTGCATGTTTCATTTAAAGTAGATGGAGTTGGCTTATGCGTTGTGTGTAGGAGCACAACATAGTTCAACAGCCTTCTTTTATATTGTTATCCAAAGGAAAAACATGCTTTTAAACTACTTTGCCTGCAGTTTTGAAAGTATCGGTTTGAAGTCTGCTTTCCTTCTCAGAGCTCCTTGCTTTTTTTTTTGTTTGTTTTTTTTCTATTCCTGTTTCTGGCCTGTGGTGCAAGTTTATTGTTGGAAACATTTTCAGAAACACAGTTTTACCTTAAACATAAGAATCGAGGGGCATAATTGTTGTGTGAAAAGTTTGTGTAAAGTTTTTGTTAGAGCCTTTTCATCCCCTGTACCTCAGGTGACTCACACAAAAAGTTAAGTCTGCCACTATGATGACCGCCCTTATCCCTCAAGCATTGGCAAACTTATTTTTTAAATGTGTAAGTCAAATCTTTTGCTGTGCTTATATTATTTTTTTGCAAATTAAAATGCTTTCTTTGAAATAAACAATATTGATTTTCCATTGCACAATTGATCACATTCACAGCATTTTTAATCTCACTTTGGTTTTTGTTCATAATCAGCTTTCCCTAAACAAGCCTTTCAAGGAAAATAAACATTTCATTTCACATTTATTTACTTCAGTTTATGATTTTCTTGAATTTTCTCCAGCTGTCCAGGCAAATATCTGCCTCTCTTGTCTCTCTCACTCTTGTTAGAAATGTTATATAAACCCTGACCTTTCACACTGAACTCAGATCAATAAGACCTAACTCAAACAATGATGATGATCATAATTGATGATGATATTCGACAGTGTTGTGTATAAGGCTGTCCTGTTAATTTGTTTGGTATAAAAGGTGTTGTACTCTACAGTGTAAGAGACAGTGAAAGTGATAACATTAATCTTTTAATGACGGGTGTACATTTTATTAGAGATCTAGGAATTAGAGTGGCGTACTGTAACTCTGTAGTGCCTGAGTTTATTTACTGCCCTAGCACAACACCTCTAGAGGGCATGTAATAGAATGGATAAACAGGACAATTATGCTTAGTGCTTGTGTAGCTTGTATTCATAGAACATTTGGCATTAAAACTTAGACGGTCTTGTCTTCACTATGGATGCTAATGTTCCCCTGGCCCTATGTTCCCCCAGCTCTATGTACCTTCAGTTCTATGTTCCCTCAGGTCTGTGTTCCATCAGCCCAATGTTCCCTCAGTTTTATGTTCCCTCAGCCCAATATGTCCTCATTTTTATTTTCCCTCCATTCTATGTTGCATCAACTCTATGTTCCCTCAGCTCAGTGTTCCCTCAACTCTGTTTTCCCACCACACCCCAGTGTTCCCTCAGCTCATCCTAAATAGTCAAAACCCTTGACCAAAAGTTTTCATTTGACAATTTAAGCAGTTATGTATAGTGAGAGATAAAATTAGATTAAAATGTTTCCTGAAACAATAATAAATAAATAAATAAATAAAAATAAGTAAAAGGGACTTTTTATAGACTGAGGAAACATTCAGTTGAGGGAACATAGAGCTGGGGGAACACTGGGCTGACCCCCCTCTCAATGACAGGTTACAATTAAGTTCAGTAAAATACACACCCCACAAACTGGCAGCAGCTAACTTTACTAGCTCTAAACTGGCCATAGGTGTGCATATGTCAGTGGTAGTTTGTAGATCTATGTTGGTTTATAATTGTAAACTGAGGACTGCACCTCCCTGTGATAGACTGGTGACCAGTCCGAGGTGCTTCCCTGCCAATTCAAGCTGGGACAGGTTCCAGCCCCGTAACCCTGAACAGGAATAAGCTGGAATGGAAAATGGATGGATGGATTGTACCTGCAAAACATGGGTTACAATACTGTTAATGAACTAATTGTAGGTCTTCAAATGACATTTTTACAATTGAACTATTTAATAACCTATGTTTTACTTACTAGGGGAAAAGACACTACCGCAGACTAGGCTACAGAAAGACAGTGAATGAATATCCATTCAGCCAGTCACAGTTAGTGGTCCTAATGCACCCCTTTAATGTACCATCTAATGTTGTTTTATCCATTTACACAGAGCAATCGATTATTTCTCAGTATCTACATGTATACAGCATTATATTGACTTTCCTAACAATCACTTTATCCTAGCCCACTTCAGTGCAAAAAGATACAGGAATTGAAGATCAAGAACCAGATTTGGCCCTTGTGTTAAAGGAGGTGAATCTAATCTCATGAGAAATTCACCGATCCTGCCTCTGTTATTTCTCCCTGCACAGCATTAAGTCACTTTTTTTTTCATCTTTCTTTTTTCATCACTACGTCTGTTATTGCAACATTCTGCTGCCGCTGGTTCAGCTCCTCCAAACAGAAGTAATGTATCAACATAAGGGTCAATCCCAGGTTAGATTGCTTGGTCCAAGATGATATTAGAATTATACTGCTCAATTTTTAACCATTACATTTTTTTTGAGACATGGTCATATAGACCCCTCAAAAAGGATCAACCCTCATACTGTAGCTGATTTTTTTAAATGAAGGTGATTAACTCCCTAATTTGTGCTTTTACAGGCATTAAATTTGTTTTTTTGTGTGTTGGCACATACTGCACTGAAAAAATCCCCCACTCTTTCAGGGCTTGGCTTCAAAGACACACCTCCTCCCTGGCCCCCTGATTCTAACAAAAAGAGCTATGATATTTGTTTCGACACTTACTTGAATTAAAAATAATACCCACCTCTTCAACTGACTGGATTCAAAATTGTATTGGCCACCTACTCCAACTTACATGAACTTCAAAGAGCATATTTGCCTGAGCTCTTGCCAAGCTCAAAACTCTCAAGTGGAGCAGGATAATTCTCTCTTATTATCCCCAAAGTGTTCCATTGTGCTGTTACTGGTGGAGATGTGATTTGACAGACAGGTTCCAGCTGCATGAGTCTTTGCCCTCCTACCTCCATGCTTGTGCTGGATTATGTGGCATTGGTGGCTTTATTCAAAGAGTCTCGGTGATGGATGCTCAACTCAGTGTGTGCGCGTGTGGTTCAGAGACAATGATCCAACTGTGTGGGTGTGGGTGTGGTTATGTGTGTCTGTGTCTGATGTCTGAAAGGCTTTGCTGTCCATAGTGATGGCTGTCATATTGAATGACAGGTGTGTATGCACCTGTCCTAGTCCTTTGAATAAGCTTGCCATTGTTAGCAAGAGAACCCCAGAGTACTTTACGCGTGTTTCTTTGTGTCTGTTTTATGGTTGTAATATTTCACTGATGCCACTCCAGGTAGCCTCTGTGGCCCACTCTTTTGTGTGTGTGTGGGTGCATGTGTGTGTTGTGAGCCTTTCTGTCTAGCCAGTCTGTGAGCCTCTATCCTAACTGTCGGGGTTGCCCAGACTTTGATTGTACCGGAGCCAGTAGCATATTAAGGAGGCAACATGTCGCAGATGTTTAATGCGCCTCCAACTGCTCGTCACAACAGGTGGTCCCATTCAGATCGCCTATCTGGAAATTAGAACTATAGATTCCTGCTCATTCAAATTTGCTGCGAGGAGGGGAAAGGGAGGGCATCAGCAGCAATGGAATGGGGATAGATGTCCTCGGGTTTGTTTCGGTCATGTTTCAACATGCAAGAGGGGTGACAGGTGGTGAGAAGAAAGATAGAGGGAGGAAAGAGAGAACACAGTAAATGTCACAGCAGGTGGGTGTAGCTGCAGGTGATCAGCGAAAGACAGTTTTACATTCTTCATTCTGTTTCAAGTCAGGCACAGTAAACCGCCACACTTGACTGTAGATGATGAGATGAGTAATATAAATTTTGAATAATGTTTGGGCCCAACCGGAGGTGCTAATGCAATTTAGTGTTGGTCCAGGTTTTGTGGTGCATAGAGGGCAGTGGTTCTAGGATGCTGAAATCTACTACTGAGCCTTATAGTGGTTTGGAAAAAAAAGTTTTTAATAATCCATGTGATAACCCCAAATGACTTACTCATACACCCCTTTCCTCTAATACCAGTGTTCCTATATTAGCAATAACCCTAGATAGAATAACATAACGGATAGCTAAATCAGATCTTGTGCGTATCTAATTAATGAGTGCCTTGAAGATCCGCATTACACTTTTATCTAAATTCACCTCTTCCTCCCCAGCAAAGCTATTCAGCAAAGCTTTGGCTCTTGCTTGGTATCACACTTAACAACCGTATCCAGGTGGCTGGCTGGTGAGTCTGCAACAAGAGTAGTATGAAAATCTTCTTACTGTTTTATTTCCGTATTATTTCTCAGCCGTGGAGCAAGGTGTCTTCAGTGCCAGAGAAGGAAATAACAGATAACAAGAATGTTCTGTTATAGGATACTGTAATACATGCTTCCTCCCTAACCTTCACACAGATAGGCTAAAGTAAAGCAAGAACTATTTGGAAGGCTCCTGGTTGCTCCTCAAATTAGATGTTGTGTCCGGGAAGAGCCAGTTCCTTTCAAGATTGCACCTCAGGGAAAAAGCAAAAGAGGATGTGCACACAAGTACAGTGTGAGCACAAAGAGAAGAGCAAACCTCCCCTCTTTGAGCCCCCTCTCTGTCAGAGGTACCAGCCCTACATTCATGCAGATAATTTGTGCAACTGTCCTGCAACATAATTATAAAACTCAAACTAAATTATCACTGCAAATACAGCACATTTATATTTCTACTTTTTTTTCCAGAAAACTGCATAAATTTGAGAAAGAGGATCAACAAAATATTATTATGTAAACAAGCTACAGGGACTCTTGAAGCTCAAGGCGGGACTTTGAGTTTTATGACCTGGATATGAGTGAAGCTAGGAGTCTTCAAATCCTTCATGCCATAGTTTTTTCATTACTTCTAGGGCATCATAAGAAGTCTAGATCAAAAAGCTTAAAAAAGTACTGTGTAAATTAGCACACCAACTGTTGTTAGTAATTCTTTGAAGCCCAGTACCCAGATGTTAGCCATGGAGTATAAAGGGGAGGGGAGGAGGGTGTCTTTTTTTCGTGTCTGCAACAAAACCTCATATGTAATTGTCTGAATGCCTGTATTTTTACCTATCCTCCTGTCATTTTAGTGATGAATAAAAAAATTAAAAGATACAACTAAAATTCAGAGGGTGTTATCTGTATTTCCTGTCTCTTCTCACATTTCCTTTTTCTTCTGCACTGGCGGTGGGACTCTTTATGAATCATTGGTTGTTAATGGGACATTGACTATTCCAGTCACAGCAGGAGTGAGGGGGGAGGTTGTGAGGGGCGAGTCGGGAGTCCCAGGGGAACTGAGACCCGTGGCAGATCCATTATTCATGGTTCACCATGGGCTTGTAGCGAACAGTGACACCCAATCTGCCTAAATCAAACAGGGCCAGTAAGTGTAATGCCCCCTGGGAAATGCAAGGCCCAGGTATAGGTGGAAGTGAGGAGGCTGGGGGGGGATGGTACTGAGGGTCAGATCAGAAAGGTAGTGACGGAGGGGTAAAGAGGCACAGAGGAAAGGACTCCTCTCCTCCCTTCACTGCCTCTTGTTTGAAAGCTGTCAACACAGTGGCTGTGTCCCTCTGCAGTCCTCTAGTGTGCTCTGTTTGTGTTTTCCGTGGTCTCCCTCCTTCTTTGTTACTATCTCTGTCTCTGCTCTTTTCTATATTGATATCACTAATGGGTCCAATCAAACTTATAATGCTGTAATTGAGTAACCGTAATGCACCAGTCAAGTGCTTGTGAGGCATTATTCTTCCTTAGTGGATTATCTTACACAGCAACTTAAGCTTGAAGCTGTTTACCTTTTCATTTAACTTTCATTTTGAAATTCATTTCTGGATATAATGAGCATATCATATCAATGGTGCAGGATGAGGTGATATATTTGTGTTCTGATACATAGTGTGAAATGTTGAGAAGTTAAAGCAGCATGAAGTCATGAAATAATATCGTAATGCAGGAATTACTAGACAGTAAACTCGCAGAGATCTGCTTGTGTCTGCACATATATTGAAGTAGATTTAATTTGAAAAGTGTTCTTCCTTCCCTACTTCCCTCTTTCCTTCCTTTCTTCCTTACCTCCTTCTTTCCCTTCTCCTTCCTTCCTTCCTCCTATGCTCAACATACACACACTGCCATGAGTTTGTTTAGTTTACGAATTGCAAATGAAGAAGTTATGAATTCATACTCCTAAATATTTTATGTGATCTTGTAAACTAAATGATGAAAATTTGATTAAATAAATGCCAACATTCAGTGGACAAACACATCCTCTCAACACTCTCATTGCAGTGGGATTTCCCTTCATCCAGTGTCCGATCATCCATCAACTGAAGCTTGCATATAATGCGGTTATGCTATTTGAACTTGTATGAACCCGTTGGCAAGTAGACCACTGCTGCTGCTGCATTCATTGTATATTCTATAAACATGAACTGCAAATTGTGAGAAAAGAGTCATGTCAGTGTGTTAGCAGAATTACAAATAGCATATATGGGAATTTTTGGTATACTGTCATATCTCCCATGCACATGGTGTCACAAACTGCACAAACACAGGAGTAAATCCAACAATGTTGGCTGTCCAAGGCGTGAAAAATCACAATTAACTGTTATATCCGCACTAATACAACCAACCACACTCACAAAAAGAAGTATGTGCTTGTTCATTTATGTTTTTTAAAAAATTCATAAATAGAAATTAGTTTGATATGGGAATTCCAGTGAGTGAAAACACTTTCAAACTGAAGCAGCAAAATACTGCTCTCCCACTTCTTCCAACATGACTTGAATGTGGCAGAAGACTGGCGGCAACATGAGCAACATTTTAACAAAAGTGTCAAATGTCCTGTTATAATTGAAATATTGTGATAATTGCTCAATTGCAGCTAAATAAGTAGACACAATTTACTGCCAGCTGGAGTTATTGTGTTGAAACAATGTGTTTTAATTGTTTTGTGGATACAGCTGGTGGAGATTATATGTTGGCCTTCTGTCTTGTGTGTATTTAACAGCAGCGCTCCCGGTCACCTGAGGCCTGTCTCACAAAGCAAGTTCAACTGAGTCAGTGTTTCTTTGAGATAGCTGGCTTCACAAAACCTAAAAATGACAATAATCTGTCTCACCAAGTTGGTTATCAGCTCCCTTTTTTAACTCAGGATTTTCTGATCCAGTTATGAACGTGCTCCCATGAAAGAGGAGGGATTTATAACAAATAGCCAATAACATGTAACACGGACAGATCCAGATCAGATGGTTTAAGATAAGATTAGGTGAAACAATTGGTATCCTTGTGGAAATTCGGTGGTTGCAGTGGCAAAAGTAGTATGATTCATATTCATGAGACCGAAAAGCCAGGGTTAAGCCCAAAGTAAGGTCACTATCGCACTAATCTCACTTCTTGAGACAGACACCTGGAGGCTGGCTATGTAATGTCATTCTGAACACAATCAATCATCACGATGGCAAGAAAAATAGGAAATTATGGCCCAGTTTGAAAATAACCTTAATTATCCTTTAATTCCAGGAGCAGCATCTACCTCAGAGTGGGTGTTGGAAATGTGTGAGGAAAATCAGCGAGACTTCACTGGTGTCCTGTCTGTATCATTGCTATGCAGGGGAGTAAGTGGTAAGGCTGCATTCAGCCACCAAGCCAGAAGGTGACATTGTATTGAAGCCAAGCGCTAAATGGCCAACAAGGGACTGATTGCCTTGCATCCTCTGGCTTTAGGATAAGCTGAAATCACAGAAAGCCTAAGAACACCATCACCATTGTCATGGTGAGAAAAGAGCAAGACCTAATGGCACAAACTACTTCATCTTCATGAACGGTAATTGAATGCAATGCGGTCATAAAATAAAAACAAACTGTATATCATAAGAGAGGCTATCGTCTCGGAATTAATTCCCTGCTGAGGTTGTTACTGAGTTGAGGGGAGGAAAAAACCTCAGCAGCATATGCCCTTAAGATAAATTTTCTCTTTATAACTTCTGCCCCAGCATAACAGGTCATTACCGCCAGAGATAATCTATATAGGGAGATATTCCACCCCTAAGAATATCTGAAGCCACCTCAGGGGGGCGACATAGAGCTCTAAAACTGGGCCAAACAGAGCAAAATGAACAGCAGTCAATGGGACTTTTCCATAAAATCAACTCTCTAAATTATATATATTTGCTGTGCATTAGTGAAAATACCCGATAGAAGGTAAGAAGACACACATTTCTGTGTGCTTAGGTGAATGAAATCTGGAAACATTTAGGGAAAAAAATGCTTTTGTTCCTACTTTTTATGCAACCAGTCAACACCAGATAGTCTCAGCGCTAATGGAAATCCTTCGAAAGTTTCATAAATTTTGATTTCACGTCAACTTATAGTACATCTTCATAATAAATATTTGGCTGTGTAACAAAGACAGTAATAGTCCAGTTGCTTGTGGACTCAAATGTAGTGATCATTTTATAGCATTTAGCCCCAGTGAGCGCCATATATTCTGCCCTGTTTAGCAGGTGCTCCACACTGCCCCCGATGGCCAAAAGGCTGTACTGCACCCTTTTTTTCTCTTCACAGCAGTCAGTGGCCGTGGTTTGGCTTTCTCTCTTTATAGGCTTTGTTACCGTCTTGTTTGTGTGTCAGGTTTTCCCTGTGTAATTGTGTGGGATCACTGGAAAGCATAGCCATGATGCAACTACATTAATATTCTTTTATTTATCCTCTGTTTAGATAGGGAATCTAATGAATCTGGAGACTCTTTTACTGTGTGCGCACATGACGCACGACTCATTTCCTACAGACAAAGAGCCCCTGAAGTCCCTCATAATTACCCATGGAGATGTTGCGTTTTTGGTTTGCCTGTTTATCTCCTTCAAGTCTACACCTCCCCTGGGCAGCCCCTTCCTGTTCTCACTGCTAACTCTTCAGTAATGTATACGGTTTCTTTGATCTCGGAACATTGTTAATCTAAGTCAAATTTCCTGAATGTACTAATTAGATAATCGTTAGCTTGTTTCCACATAAATTAACATTGCAATCAATAGTCAGAGCACATGGTGGTGACTCAAATGGAGCAAACAAAAGGAAGCTCCAAGTGTGTTGTAGTGTGCGTTCAGTGGGTTTGTATGGTCAGTATATGTAATACTCAAAATTACTTAATAGTGTCTGTCCCCAGTTCAGATATTTTGTGCTTGTTGTGTTGTAAAAGGTTAACCTTTACACAAGAGCTTTTGTAAATTTGTTGGTGTAAGATGTGATGTTTTTCAAATTCTTATGGAAAGTTATCTTTAAACATAAACAAGAAATAAAGCTTAACTCAAGGGCACATCCTTTTTTTTTGTAGCTTTATAAAAGTTCTCTTGGTTCCTTCCCTACATGGCACTAAGTAATGACTCGCAGGATGAATGGGTTCGTCAGGGGAACCGGTCCTCTTTTGTCTGTCTGCTGTCTTCCAAAATGTGCCAGCTCTTTAACATGCATTTTCTGGAGGATTTTTAGAAGATTACCGGGGGCGCTCAAGATGTTCCATCAAATCTGTAGTATCGCTTCATTGTGCTTGTCACTGCATCAGCTATGTTGTTTTTAATAAATGCATCTTATTGAACATGCAGCACTTGACAGCGCTTCAACAAGCACAGCCAAGACCTGTGCCTTATTTATGTTGATTTGTTGTGAGTCTCTATGCAGATACGCTTGACTGTTAGAGCAATAATTATATACAGGCTTAACAACAAAAGTAGGAAAATCAATTGGTGTGCTAGTGAAAAACTCAGAGTTTTTCACTAGCACACCAATTGATTTTCCTACTTTTTTTTTTTTTTTTTCCCAGAAGAGTTGTAGTAGAATAGTTTCATTGTTTCCTCTGGGGTTCCCAATTCTACACAATGTAACAAATTGGCAAGTAAAGGGAGAAATTACCTTGCAGAGAAAAGAGTGATTTTGGAGCAATTTCAGCTTTGTTGAGTAGAGATCAGTGTTGGGATTGGAAGAACAAGGCATAAGGGGTTGGGAAGAGCGCGGGTCAGGCATCCCGCTCTCTGCTTTGGCGTAAGACAGGTGTACTCAGCCGTGTGCCATGGAAGGCAGAGAGCATGCAGGTTTTTGTTCCAACCAAAGACTACAAGAGCTGATTTCAGTCATTACCGCACCTTCATTCAGAGAGGAGAAACTAATCAGTGAAATCAGCTGCTGCAGTCTTTCATTGGAACAAAACCCTGCATACACTCGCCTTTCCATGGCACGCAGTTGAATACCCCTGGCGTAGGATCATTGTAGTAAAAAGAGGGGCTTGTATTCCTCTGCTCTCCTCTGCTCTCCTCTCCTCTCCTTGTTTTCCCCAACTTCCCTTCTCTGCCCTTTTCCATCCATTGCCAAGCCTCAGATTAATGTGTTTGACAAACCACTGAGCAAGAAAGGGCATTAATAGCTACTCAAAGCAGAGAGCTATCATGGGAACCCTTGTTGTGAGAAAATTACGCATCTTCAGACCCGCAAGGCGGTGTGCAGGGATAACAGAACACTTCTACACACTGCTTTCTAAACACTCTCTTGGCCAAGCCTGAAAAGAAAGAGGGAGGGAGGGAGAGGCTGGGGTTTCCACTGGCAAAACAAGGCAAGGCGAGGCAGGAGGGGGGGGGGGTCTGCTCCCTGGATCAGCGGGTACAGGCCTCTGCTTATGTGACAGCCAGTCCACAAAGGCCTAATCAGCAAATGACATGATGATCCCGCTTACAGTGGCAGACAGACAATAAAACTGTGTTCCATTCCTTCCAGCACACCATGGATCTCACACAAACCGTTGTGTATGCATCCGCGTGTGTGAGGATGCGCGCGCGTGTGTGAATGCATGTGCGCTTGCCGTGTGTTTATTTCATTATGCATCTAGTTTTACTCAAAATATAAACACTTGCCTAATTCTCGTGTGGTTAATTTGCATAAACTTGAGAGTGCTTCGGCTGTTTGATGTTATTCACCACAATTGCTCTTGACAAATGACCACAAAAAGGCTGCAGTGTTTACTGCTGTCTAAAAGCATAGTGTGTTTTGGCAACTGTATGACCTTCAGCACATTGTCCTCTGGTGTTTTCATGTGGCATAGTCACTAAAGACTCGAGGTGAAAAGTACACATTTTGTTCCAGTCTTTGAACAAAAATAATGATGGTAAAAATTATATAAAAAAAAAATAAAAAATAAAAAACAATTTCAAAAAGCATGACACATGCAAGGGAATGGTGTGAATATATTTGGCTAATTAGCTTTCAAACTGAGAGCTAAGCAAAACAAAACACTTTGGTGGATCTGCTCTCTTTTCCACCCTTTAATTCTGGAACAAGCTCTTAATTTGTGAGTTTCTCGTTAGAAAAATTATTGCATTTCAATGTAGTGAACAATATACAGCGACCTATCAGTGGCTGTAATCTGACAGATTAAAAAAAAGAAAAAGATATATATTTATGCAGTGTCAGTATTGCATATTACAACTTAGAGTTTTCTTCAAGCATGGCAGCAAAGGTTCTGTTGCAACTAAAGGGCCATTACCAGATATTTACTCAGTTTGTTTCCGTAGGATTTAGTGTCACAGTCCCACTTTAAATGCTATTTGTTCTTACTAATTAGTCATCAAACCTCATAAATGCTTTGTCAATACAGGTACATGTGGGGGTGATGTTCTGCTGTCAGTATTTAGAGGAACCACCCACCTTCCGGCTACCCACAGCTGAGACCAAAGAGCCATATGTGTTGGATGAAGCAATTGTTCCCAGCTACTCTCTGTTGTGCCAGTCAAGTAACAGAAAACCACAGCCATGAAAATAAGTGAAATTACCCTTTTGTAACCATTCAGTGATATGAGTCATATATGATATACATATATACAGCATACATGTGACATATGACCCAGAGTGGTACAACAAAGTCAAAAAGTTGTGTTACCATGGTCTCTTTTTCCTCAACTGTTGAAACATCCTTCAAAGAGAGTTCCAGTGTGATTAAGTCTTTGCTCATCTATTAATTAAAAGATTTATTTTGGAAAGAACACATGAAAATCAGAGAAACCGAAAGTGGAAGTAAGATGCTTCCTCCACCTTGCCTCAGCTCATGTGGTGTTCCCAAATGAAACGGTAAAATGAACTTCTTTGTGTAAAAGTTTATAGCCTGATATAAGCCTTTTGATCCAACTTTGCAAAATGCAACCGGCAGCTTCTCATTCACAATAATGGATTACCTTTATTGACTGAACTAGAACCTGTAGGAGTTATTTTCCATGCTGATTGGAACTGAATGGGAGTGAAAGTGTCAGAGAGATATGACAAAACCAATGAAAAATATGTTACCTATAATCATGGTGCATTTAAAACATCAAATGTCATAATGAACATCAAGCAAGCAAGGTACTGAGCCACAAAGCACTCCAGCTGCTGCTCAGGGCCCAACACATAAAATATAAAATTTAAAGCGTGTAAAAACACATGTATACATGCACATACACAGCATGGACATATTAATTATTAAGCCCCCCCA
>OMKZ01027846.1:0-11703 GCA_900302535.1 Neoniphon sammara
TGCTAGTTTGATAAGATAAACACAGAAAAAAGAGGCAGTGCCGCGACTGGAAATACTGAATATGAAAAGATGAAGGAAAACTCTACTTTTCCATTGTCATCAGTCTGTGATGTTCACTTAATTTTTCTAGCTATTTGATGATGGTCCTTTTTTGGTGAACCCACTTTCCTTCAACCTGGCTTGTTTGCTTCTACTTTAGGAACTTCCTATTTTTCCCAGAATGACCTGCACCCCGAACTCAAAACCTAAACATTGCATTCTGGTCTCTTGCAGCATTGCATTCTGGTCTGTGTGCTGCTCCTGTGTGGAGAAATGTCTCTCTGTCCTCTTCTACGATGGATCTGTCCCTGTATGATTGTTGAACGTCGGTGCAAAATGGCGGCATGGCGCATGTTTTGATCTCACATGAGTGTCACTGACAGTTTCTGGACATTTATAAAGTACAGACAGATGCTTTTTTCTCTGTTTTGGCATTTTAGCTCCTTTTCCATTTTTTTTTTTTTTTTCAGTCTGAGTCTCATCTGATGCATTTGAGGTTGATGAGAATAAAAAGAATAATAGTTGGGATACTAATCATCCTGAGAGGCATTATGAAAAACAAGAAGCCTCACTATTAAGTTATGAATATGTTTACAATCGCTCTTCATTTGTCCCTCATGTAATTACAGACGCCATGCACTTTGTTCCTGAACTGTTTGGCGTTTCGAAAGTGGTGGCGTCCTGCGGGAGCGGCGGCCCGCTGAGTTTCACGCGGTAAACAGGATAATGCACAACACCGCCGAGCGCTTTTCACGCCGGCTTAATATCCTAATCTGTCACGTGCCTTTGTGCTTTTTGTTGTGCACAAAATTGTCTTTGTCGATTAAGACGCGACGTTACTGAAGTGACCGCGGCTTCGGCTCCGCTAATTGACTTTGCTGATGGAGATTACAACTTCTGAAGTTGTTGAACAGCGTCGGTACAAGATGAGTCAAGGTTATCGGGGATAAAGCCGCGGCTTTGGGTTTGAACAGGAAAATGGCAGATTTTTCTTTGCATGTTGTAGTTACAGTTTGAGGGATTCAGCTCTAAAGAAACATTTCAAACAAAACTGATTTTAACACGTCACTGCATAAAAAATCCTCTCTGTCTCTCCTCAGCTTTGATTTCCATTCATTTGAGTCACAAAAATGTTTATTTATTTATTCCATCTGCTGTGACCTCTGACCTCCTCACTGCTGCTGCTGACCTCAGTGAGTCTCTCTGGATAAAGACTCAGATAAATGTCTGACATGAATAATATACAAGTATTGACAAATTGTGTATTTATCATTTATTTACTCTTATAAATGTATTTATAATTTGTTGTCTTCTCCAACATAACCTACCTGCTCGGTAATGATGCTTTGGGATGTGGATTAAAGTTAGTTTGGGTTCATCTGAATTGCTACGTATTATTTTGGCCCATTTATATTTTATGATCATGTGTTGACATTTCAGTTCATGAAAACAAAGTAATGCCTACACAGATGAACTTTAACTTTAAATGGTGATTTCTTTTATCTTTCAGGTGATTTCATTGCTTAAATAAAGGGATTAATTATGTCCTAAATATTATTTCATGTTTGTCACACAGATAAAAACCACAATGATAAATTTGCATTTTAGAAATATATTTTGTCAGACTCCATTGATCGTCTAATGCTGTGAGCGTGTCTGTGAGACTCTTGAAGCAGTTTGTAAAAATTTCATTGGCTGATAAGTCAGCAGCTGACGTTTAGCTTCACGCCATCAAAACTTCAGCTGGTTTCAAAACTTTGGGCTGTGATATCATCACATGCTGCACCCTGTCACTCCATGTCACCTGTCAACACACGTCTGATCTGAACACACGAGGAACAGCCTGTTTTCTAATGTCACACGTGAATGGGGTATCAAGTTGCGTTCACTGTCCTCATGTTCAGGTCAGTTTCTCTGAGCTCTGCAGTTTTTCCTGCTTCAGTTCAGCTGGTTTGTGGCCTGATGTTCATATTCAGCTGTTTTAACTGTCTCTGCATGTGTTTTAACACCACAGAAGAAGAGACAGACAGTCCATCATGGCAGAGAAAGTTACAGGAAGTGGAACTCAATCCAGAAATATCAGATCAGTTAACTCTACTCTTTCCCAATGCTTCTCCAACTGACTGATTCAGCTGCAGGATGATTCATGGTCAAAGTGACCAAACATTTTCTAACACAGAAAATATATGGCCAGTCCTCTATTCTCGAATAAATGTTTAATCTCATGACATAACGAAGCCTCGTCAGCCCCTTGTTTTCCTTCATTGATGAGTCCAATGAAGCCGACAGGAAAGAAAATGTTTAAAAAATCGATGTCGTCTTGGTTCCCCAGGAGCTCCTGGTGAGGGAGGTCGCTGTGTGGGTCAGAGGTCAAAAAGGGACAGAAGTGTCACTCAACATTAGTGAATGAATGTAATTAACACTTCACACCATCTATTAGAAATCTATAAACATTTACATCCTGTATGGCTCTGTTTGGATAAAACTGACCAACGCTCCCTGAACACCTCACCAGAAACTGACTAAGCAAAGAAGAAGAAGAAGGCTTGTAAACAATGGTAGGTAACATTATGGCAAATCTCAGATTAACTTGGTCAAATGCCGACACACAAATCTGACAATATCACTCCCCCAAAGAATTAAAGGGAAATAAACAAAAAGTACTTATATTTTTAAATGAAAAAAAAGGACAGATAAGCAGTGCTACATAATGCAAAATGAAGTGATAAAAAAGCAAGTTAAATGCAAGATTTCTATGTGTTCTTCTTCCTCAAATGCACTAATAAATAAGAAAATAGACAAACAACAAAAAATTGCATCAAATTAAACTGACCTGTTTATATTTATTTATTTATTTATTTATTTTAGATATTTGTACCCCTCACTCCTCTAGTGTCCCTGATCATTTTGCAGTTACAGGAATGTCTGTTCCATCTTCAAGATTTCTGGGCTCTGAAGTTCATTTATTATTATTTTTCAGTCCGTTTCCTCTCCCCTCATGCAGCTTTAAAATCACTCTGACCACCGGCTGTTTCTGCAGACAGATCAGAGAGTCATGAAATTCAAATTCTGGTCATAGATTTAGTCATAAATCAGTTTTGTTTTATGGAGTTGTCATCACTCTGTGTCCTTTTGTCTGTTCTTAACACCAGTGGAAACAGAGCTGTGACTTCTGACGTCACACCGGATCGTTTTTGAACACAAGCAGGTTTTTCACAAACCAGAGCAGTTAGATTTTAAAAATCAAACATGGAAACAGAATTAATCTATACTTACTGCTGCTCAGTTGACAGATGGTTTAAAAAAAAGTCAAATAAACGAAACTAAAAGATGTTAAATATACTCCAGTATCTGTGCCAGTCTCATTTAGTCAATATATAAATCTGGATTTTCACATTTAGAGACAAACTTCTCTTCACTTTGATTTTTCTGACAGCAAAGAGAGCAGAAACAGGAAACACTGACCGCATCATCAGATTCAGGTGATTCACCGCCGTCCCAAAGTTTTTACAGTGAGAAATAAAAGACGCTAAGGTCATGTTTTATTTATTTGTTCGATCACCATCATAATTAGCAATTTAAATGATCGTGCTACATTCAGAAGAACTATTATGGTGAATTTGTCCTGTGGGAGCCGTCAGCCTGCCTCCCCCTGTTACAGATAAACCAGTTTAACCAGCGGTTCCCAACCCGCGGCCCGGGACCCTGCAGGAGGTCAGGAGATGAGAAAACATATTTCTAACATGTGGGCTTATTATCATGTTTGAAACGGATTGTGATTTAATTTGTTTTTCTTGTTGAATGAATATTTGCAACCTCAACTGTCAATTACCAATAATTAATCAGGAAAAAAATGGTGTCAAACTTGATTTGAATACTGCTTTGATAGTGTTATTAATATCCAGAGTTGTCAGATAAAGTGAAAGTGCATATTTTTTATTTTTTTCTTAAACTAAACCGACTTTAGTGGTTCAGTGCCTTGCTCAAGGGCTTTTCCCTTTTTCGCTTCATTATCAAAGGAGGCTCAGGGGCTGAAAACGATCTACTTATCCTTTAAAAAAGCAAAATTTGAAGAGAAATGAGAACAAACTGACATGAAAATAAACTGATAAAGAAGAAATATATTTTTTTCATATCCCATTAATTATCTCCTGACCCACTGGAGGGTCCCGACCCTCAGGTTGAGCCGCTGTCCTACACAAATCTCTTGTACAGCTCTTCCCCCGTGAGCTACGGTGGCCTGTAATGGACACTAAAGTTAACTTTTCCAGTGTGGAGCTCATTAGAGATTTTGGGAGTTTCTCTTAAAAAGCAAAACCTGCGTTCATGAACTACTGGATTTATCACATGAACGAATTTTTTTCTGAATTCAGCTGAGCTGTGATGCAGTGAAAACCTTTAAAGGTGCAGTACGTAAACTGCCCAAGTTCGATTGGAGTGAGTACCATTTAGACTCAACTGACAAAACATATAAACAGGAAAATTGCTTGTTGAATATACACAGTTAACATTATCAGACTGACAACGAGGACCCTTTAGACTCAACTGACATGCAGAATGTGCATTTGATGGTTGAGTCTACATGGCACTAAATTACATGTTTTTTTTTCCATGTTTATGTTTTTGTCAGTTAAGTTCTGTCTTAAACTGACCCTCAATTGTGCAGAATGCACCTTTAACCTTTTCAATATGGTGGAAGCAAAGTGTCAGTAAAAAAACACCAACAAACTGTACATGCAGCTTTGTTACAGGTTTGCAGTTCACCACAATAACTACACTGACACACTGAACGTACCAGTGATTATCCTCTCTTCACAAGGTGGATCCAGGTAAAAGCCTTTATCTCTCATTAAATGTGTAAAACTCAGAGGAGACGACTTACAGAAGTATTTTTAAACTGTGAGACGGTGGATCGTACCAAAGCGGCTGAAGCTCAACACAAGGAAGATGTCGAATATGTTCTGTATACTCAAAATAAATAAATAACTGCCTCTTAACTATTTATGCATGCATTAAGTATTATTATATCACTAACACTGCAGTGCTTAAATGTTTGAAATGATGGTCACGCGTTGAATCCATTCATCTTTTCAAATTAAATCATTTAGTGCATGTACTGTGCAACTTTCTATCTATCTATCCATCTATCTATCTATCTATCTATCTCTCAGGCTGAGCGACTCCTCTCTCAGTTTTATTTCTCACAGTAAAACTCGTCGCTCTCTGACATTTTGCTCGGGCAGCAGCCTGTGTTTGATCCCCCTCCGTCCTCTGACCTTCGCTCTGCTGCTCGGCGCCTGTCGGCTCGCTGTGTGTCGCTCTGCATATTAACCAGCCGGCTCAGCCACCTTAACCTTACCTTAACCCCGAAACTAATGGAGAGCATGTACTTCTGCAATAAAGAGCACCTTTAAAACTGTGAGTCTGGCTCCGCGACATGACGAGCGACACCGGGCCGTGAAGAAAGGAGTGCGAGAATCACGTGTGAATTTGTATGAACAGTTTAGATTTTAGAGCGACTCACAGGGAGGTCGACAGGGGAAAAAACTTCAGTTTCTAAATCAACGGCGTTAAACGTAACACTCATTTTGTTTGCGGCAGATTAGCATCTTTGTATTGTGGTTTGTAGCCCAAAATGTCTACGGAAAATATTAATGAACTTCTTAAAAAACATCAAAAATAAGAGCCGTGTTTTGTGCTCCAGAGGTTAAACTACATCAGTTAGCATTTCCTGTGTGAATCTTGACATTTAGGTTACTTTTAATGTTGATTTATGCTAACGAAATGCTACTCATTTGTGATAGCGCACTACAAATATGACTTGCTTTACATCCGTCTCATCCTGACTGTGATGTACTTTCAAATTATCAAATTTTCACTGCATATTTAAGTTTTATTCTAGTTGTTTATTTATATTCAGCTTATCAGATAAAAATGCTAACTAGCTAGCTAGCAGCTGTACAGGAATGTGTCTGTTGCAGGGTCCTGTTACTTCCTCAATGTAATTGTTTATTTATTATTTTTTTCATAAACTACTTTAAAACACCATCTCAGATTTTACTCACTAAATATGGACTATCAGATTAGTTAATTTTTGTTAATATAACGGTTGTTAATGTTTAATGTGGATTTGGCTGTTAGCTAATGCCAATGTTAATGCCAACTTTGTTAATGTTTTGTAAAGTTAATGAAAAGTTTGTCTGAATATTAAAATATATGACCATCAACTATTTCAGATATTTACTTGACAAGCACAGACTCATCAGATTATGCAGTGTTGTTAACAGATATCACAGAGGTATGGAGATTATTCTTTTTATGTTAAGGAAGAAGGATGGAGGGACCGTAGGGAACCCTTTTTTCAGTTTGAATAAATGACATTGAGGGAACGCAGAGTGCTGCTCTAGTCATTTTTTTCTATCACCAATCTGTAATTAAAGTCACAAGAAAACATTTTGCACCTTGCTGGTGTTTTGCTTCTGTAGTTCAGTTTATTTCTGGTTGAAACAGGATGTTGGAGTGGAAAGTAAAGCAGTGTCACTGTGAAAGCTGTTAAGCTGCAGGGTTTACAGGATCGGAGGGGGGTGTGTGTATGTGTGTGTGTGTGTGTGTGTGTCTATATGTGTGGACGTGATGGTTTTATTGGTTTACTATTTATGTGGAAACAGTTTCTAAAGAAGTAAAAGTAATCAGATTTTGATACAAAAATGCATGAAAATTAAAATCCTGTTTTATCGTTAAACAGGTGTGTGACATGATGCAGAAAACAGGCTGACAAGATGGAAAAAGTTTTTTTTCATTTTACTGTGACATAAAAACTAATCTGTCCGCAGCCTGCAGTGAGTCAGCAGGTCTTCACTGTAAAAATAAAAATCTTCTCCTTAAAGAGTCATTCAGTCTCCTCTTCAGAGTTCAAATCTTGTTTTTTTTTCCAACAAGGTCAATAATCTGCCAGTGGGATGAGATAATCCCACTTGTTTCCAATGCTAATCAACTTGTTTCCAGAATTTTCTTGAATCAAGTGTCATTTTCTTGATCCTAGTGGGCTGATCTGCCTTATTCTGCCTTGTTTCAACAGATTTATACTTGTTCCCAGAAACATTCCTCAAACAAGTGAAACTGCATTGGAAACAAGTGGGATTATCTCATCCCACTGGCAGATTTTTGACCAATTTGTAAGATTTTAACACTGAAGATGAGACTAAATGACTTAACATTGAATTATCACACTGTGCCTCTATAGATGTGTTCTTATTTTACATTATAAACAAATGTTTTACAATTCTTAACCATTAGTTCTGTCCTTGTGTCTTTTTCATAACCTTGAACTGTATTTTACAATGTTTCTCAAATGTTTTTGGATTAAACTGTCGTATGAAATGTGTCATTAATTTATATTTTACTTTTACATCACTGAAAAGTATTTGTACTTGACTTGAACGCGGGGGAATATCAGAGCGAGAGGAGGAGGAGGCAGAGAGAGACACGCAATTTCAGTTTCTTGGAAGAGAGATGAGCTCCACTTCCACTTTAATGGTAAAATATAGCACGGACAAAACACGCCACTTAAACTTTAATGTCATTCTAAGTCGTGCTGGAGATAATACCTGCAGAAAAAATAAAAAAGTTCCCCCCCGGTGGAGGGGAAATGGGGCAGAACCTGAAGGAGGTGCCGCTTAAAAACCCTTATCAGACTGAAGTGAACGGAAACAGAAGTGACAGACGACGAACAAAACTTCAATACATAATGCAGAAAACATCAATTTGTAATTTGTAACTCTATAGTCTGAAAGACAAAATGACAGAGACAGCTAAGGATAGTGATAGTGAAACCTCTTAGATTATTATTAAAGGAGCATTAAAATCAAAACTCATTTCTGTCAGGGATAAAAGCAGAAGCCGACGCACGTGAAGCTTTTAAAAACACACATGAAGATCCGGTTCAAACCTGCAGCTCCCAGCAGGAAAACCGTCTGTGACGCTGCGTCTCTGCAAAATCCAACCTGCCTTTATTTCACATGTAAGAGACGAACAACAAGCAGGTCGCCGCCTCGTCCGGCCTTCACATGCATAAAATGCACTGCTCTGCCTGGATATCGATGTGTATTTAAAGATTTCCCATGCACCGGCTCATTCTCATTTCTGCCATTTGTGACTTGGAACAAATTAATAATCTCAGTGAAAGCATTTCTATTTATTATAATGCTCGTTTTGCAGAATCTGTATAAGCAGCAGTGTTGCCTGCTGCTTCTCTTACAAAAACACACTTTGCACCATGCAGATATACAAACTATCATGCATACATAGACATTATCACAGTAAAATTTATACTACAATAAATCAAGAAAAAAGTGGTAGTGTTTTAAAATCCAAAACGCTTCATGCACATTCATTTTAGCAAAAACAAAAGAAACCAAAAAGCGATTAGTGGAAGCCTTTCTGCCTGCAGGTTTCATCTTTTCCTGGATGTGACAGAAATAAAATGTGATGTGTTTCTTGTATTTGTCACTACAGAACAGAAACTTTGATCTGACACCGAGTCAAACAAACTCCACGGCAACGTCAAACTATTTTGTTCTGACTGAGGAGCTCCAACACAGCTGAGAGGCTGAGACTGAGACAGACTCAACACGCGGTCACTGCTGCCACCTGGTGTACAATACTACAACTACAACTACAACTACTACAACTACTAATAATAATAATAAGAATAAGAATAACAACTTGATATTTTATTAATTTCACCTGCCACTCACATGGGTTGGTTCAACATCAACAACAATCCACAGAACTTTATTGTAAACTGCAGTGGAGATCCCAAGGTTTCCAAAGATCCCAAATCTGTCCTGCTGAATTCCAGGGAAATGTGTATAAAATGATGCACAAGACATGTAGATCTTTTCTATTTGATGTAATGCTGCAGCCATAAAACAATGGCATCTTGGCTTTGAATATTTCACTCAATATAAGTGTGATGGAGCTTCAATGAAGCTGCAACCAGCAGATACACAATATGGATGGACACTGTCCTACAATATGGAGACCGACTTGAACAGACTTCAGGGGACATTAAAGGGGAAGTCAGGTAGTAAGGGGATAACTAGAGGTACAGATGGCTTTGTTTGGATTTACTTGCTGTTGTAATGAAATATCAGTGTGTAATGAAATGAAAAGATCAGCCTTAAAACCCAACTTTAAAACATTTATAAGAGTTAATTTCACAGAGAGGATCCTGACTGGACTTCAGCTCATATCACTAATAAATCTGCTTCTCTTCATCTTAAATTATTACAAGAGACCCAGTAGATAAACCAGACCATTCACTACTACTAATAATTTTATTAATACCTGGGTCATTACAGTGCAGGTCTGACAAAACAGGAAAACATTTTGTTCCAACATGTCAGATTGTAACGAAGCACAGACATCAGCTGAGCCTCAGTCCACATTTCATCTTGTATTTTTTTCCCTCATTATAATGGAGAAGAAAGATCAAATCAGCAGAAAAGCATCATGAAGACGGAGTGTGTGGACGCAGCATCAGGACCGATGTTTAGTTTAGTGATAAACAGCTGATCATTTATCAAACTGATCAAATAAAAATCTTGTGATCAGTGATCGGTTTTGGTGGAAAACGACATGAGATGGAAGAACTCTGACACATTTTGTAGTTTATAGAGGACTGATGCCTCGGCTGGGTTTATTTCACTTATAATTTATACATTTTTATCGCTGTCCTGCTGCTTGAGTTTTATGTCGTCTGTCATCTTGATTTTTTTCCTCTTTGTTTTATTTGTTTTTAATTTATTTGTTTATTCGACAGGGACAGTGTACAGGAAATACACTGCACCACACATTTTCATCTGTGGTCTCAGGACAGAAAACCTCAGTGACAGATCAGAACTGATTATGAATAATAATCTGATTAATAATCTTCTGTTTTCTGTGTCTCAATCATTGATGTAAATGCGAGAGAATCAGAGCTGTGAAGTTTTTACTCAGTGAAACTCGGATGTCAAACTCAGTTTCCAGCAGTCGGTGTTTGCAGATCTCACCTGGTTTAAAAAACAGACCTGCAGCGCCGCCGTGTGGCCGAGAGCTCACACTGCGAGGAGCCGATCAGCCTGCAGGGAGAGAGTTTAAACATTTACACCTTAAACTGTGAATTCAACCAGGTGGTCAAAATTCTGTTGAGTTTCAAAAGGAAAACAAGTTTATGCTGCTGAAGGTCAATAATCTGCTGTTAGAGAAATTAAAACTGCAAAACAGAAAAAAAAAAATTGTCTGACATAACCATGAAATTCGCTCATTTGTTTATACGAATAAAAATGTAAATAACAAGAATAACAAAAAAATAATTATTATATATGTTAATACATACAAAATATTATATTATGTAAAAAATCATGTTTAAGTCCTCACTTACCGTTGTTTCTTGCTTTCTCAGGCAACATTTACCGAAGCATCAAATTCCAGGACTGTGACTCTCAGGTTCTTGTTTGGTGAAATTAAAGGGCTGAAAGTCGTCGTGTTTTGGGTTCGTATGTGATGTGGCTCAGGAATTTTGTGAGGATTTTGTGAGTTTGGATGCTTTATTTATTTATTTATTTATTCTTGTGTAAAAAAATCCAGCGATTCCAAAGCCATCCACTCTTTTTCAAATACTTGGAACGTCTTTATTTTTGTCAAACCCACAAACCTCCAAAGGTTTTCGAGGCGCGTGCGAACGCTGCGACGGTTTCTGAAAGTTCTTCGACGTCATTTTGTTTTCAACGTGACAAAACGTCTTTCAGCAGGTGGGACGCAGACAGCAGATCCTCCTCACTGTTATTCATCATCAGTCTGTGATGTTCAGGTCACTCAGCAGATATTTGTAATAAAGTGCCCTGCAACCCTTAGTCAAAACTCAAAAAATGGCATTCTAGTCTATGGAGGCTGCAGCATTGCATTCTGGTCTATGTGCATTCTCCCTGCTTGAGGGAAGTGTTTTAGGGTGGATTTTCCCTTTAAAAGCAGACACTCATCCAGCAGGAGACGTTTTAAATGGATCTTTATTTATACATAATTACCTTTTTACTTTACAGTTAAAAAAAAACTTTGTAACAAAAATCTAATGAAGAACAGCGAGTTTCCACTTGACGCCGTTTCTCATCTTTGGAGGCGTGAGGATCTCTGCATCTGGAGAGGGAGATAATACTGGAGATAAATCAATACACTCTAGACTGTTTGTCTGTTTCTATCTAGTCCTGATGGATTAAGTTCAATTGATCAGTGGCCATAAAAGTTTTCCTCTTTTTAAAGCTGCGGTCGTCTTTTCAATGCTGTTTCAGCAGGGTTTCTGGATGTGTTTTTGTAATGATCATTATTTTGCTTCGACTGGTCTGTCTTTAATTCATCTTCATCATTTTTTTTTGTGAATTCTCTGATGTCGTTTGTTTTTCTAGTTAAGTTTGAAACCTTCGCTTCGGAAAAATGAGACTTGAAATCATCCAGTTTGACACCAGCAGAACAAACTGTCCCGTCACAAATAACTGAGATTCAGCTCTGCTGTCAGTTTGGTCACTGGTGGGAAATCTCCTCCAAACAGGAAGAAAACTGTCATATTTAAAAAAATAAATAAATAACTAAAAAGTAAATTATTAAAAACATCGTGACTCCTTCAGC